>VNKC01001981.1:13585-145172 GCA_008042775.1 Drosophila pectinifera
AGGACATGGGTTTAGGCTCGGCGATCTTTACGCCCCCTTCGTAGGCAGTTTTCTTGAAAAACACAAAATTCCACTGACAAACTGGAGTCCAAAAACGAAACAGATTAATTGACACACTTGCACTCCTCAGAAAATAAAACTATTGGCACGTTTCCAGATGTGCTGGACCCATCAATAAGCACCACACTAGATATTTTAAGTAAACAAAAAGCAAATAAAAACAAGAGTCACCTGGACTCAAGTGGATCGAGGCCTTGTTGTACTGGCAACAATAAGTAAATAAATGAGAAAACACACTTTAACGACTATATTACTGATCGAAGGGAGGACGGGGTCTAACAATTGCATTAAAACTGGCACAGATAGCCCCAAATTCAATATCACGTATACGTACTCTTAACTTATTTGCTGGCAAAAATGAGTAAATAATTGAGAAAACACACTATATGAACTATATTAGCGATCAAAGTGCCTAACAGGGACTTGAAACTGGCACAGGTACCCCCAAATTCAATATCACGTATACGTACTCTTAACTTATTTGCTGGCAAAAATGAGTAAATAAATGAGAAAACACACTATATGAACTATATTAGTGATCAAAGTGCCTAACTGGGAGTTGAAACTGCCACAGATACCCCCAAATTCAATATCACGTATACGCACTGTTGGCTTATTTACTGGCAAAAATGAGTAAATAAATGAGAAAACACACTATATGAACTATATTAGTGATCAAAGTGCCTAACTGGGACTTGAAACTGCCACAGATACCCCCAAATTCAATATCACGTATACGTACTGATGGCTTATTTACTGGCAAAAGTTAGTAAATAAATGAGAAAACACACTATATGAACTATATTCGCGATCAAAGTGCCTAACAGGGACTTGAAACTGGCACAGATACCCCCCAATTCAATATCACGTATACGTACTGTTGTACCGATACGGTTAGTCGTAGAATGGAGAATTCCTGTCACCCGATCGCTTACAGATCACCAGATCACACGGATTGTCCACACAGGCCACACAGGCCAGGCCCAGCGGTAGTGTTAAGATGCCAGAGGCCTCCCAGGGCGATTACGACACTCCGAACACCCGGACACACTCGGACACTCGGACACTCGGAGATGAGAGGCGATCGCGACGACGCCGACCTTCGCAGTTTTGGCGCCGGACTCGGAGACTACTCGGCCTCAGGGGCGCTACTCCGCAAGCACTTCTCCGCGAGAAATCAGAGCAACACTTATACAAAAATAAATGGCACTGGAAAACAATTTTTCGAGGCGAAATCGGACTGGAATCGGAATCGGAATCGGAACCTGAATCGAAGCTGATACGCCGCAGAGCGCTCCCGAACCGCACTCGCACACGCTGGCACAGCAACTGACGGCGCCGGAGTCACTTGGCCGGAATTTCAGGCATTGGCACTGCCTTCCGAGACTCGGTGCTGCCGCCAGCACCGGATTCGTGTCCGCAAAGCTTTCGCCGAGCACGACGCGGCCGAGCCAGTTTCACTCAAACATCGGTTGGCTGAGGCCCGCCGGGCCGCGGCTCGGCGCGGCTCGTCTCCGCTCGGCAGCACTCGACCTCGACGAGTGGCGGCCTGCCCTCGAAGTGGGCGGTTTGTTTACGTTTTCCGTGGCCGAGCACATGGCCGAGGCGAGGCGAGCAACACGTGGCTGCTGCTCCACCGCGGGAGCCACGTGTTGCTGCTGCTGCTCCTGGCCGGGAAGGTGAACTCCGGACTCGGGGAGATCCGTGGGCGATCGGGTGAGTAGTGCCTTTGCAAAAACCTGATTAAAGGTTCGCCAGGACTCCTATTATATTCAGAGTGCTTGGCCAGGGGGACTCCGCAGGCCTCATCCTCCGCCCCAGGACCCAATCCTTGCCCTTTTTCATCCCCCTTAGCCAGGCGTATTTATAAATTAAAAGCGTGTTCATCTTTGGGCAAAGTTCATAATTTCTGCGCCTTCATTAGGAGCAAGCTGGCTCGCAGGGGCGGGGCAACTGCCACACACACGACACACACGCACACACGATGGCTTGGGTCCGGGTCCGGGTCCGGGTCCTTCTAATTGTCCTTGCCAGCAGCAGCAGCAGCAGCAGCTGCTGCTCGCAGGCGGCGTTTTTGGCCTGCAATTGTTCCCGGGGGCAGCGGGCGGGCGCAGGAGCTCCAGTTGGGCTCCAGTTCTTGCCCCCGCCCCCCACGTTGCACAAAGGCCGAAAAACATTAGAGGAAGTGAACAAAAAGGCGCCACGCCCCACACTTGTATGTATTGTTAAAAGCTGCGGCCACTTTTGCAGCTGCTCCACCATGGTGGGTGTGTGTGGGGTGTGTGGGGTGTGCCGAAAAGACCTTTGTAGTGCCATCGCACACACTCATCCGTATCCGGGTGCGGGTTAAAATTTATGTTGAGAAGCCCACCTCCATCTGGAGCACACACCCACCAGCCTGGCCCCATCCCCTCGGGCGCTCAAAGCTCTCTGCCGCACATGTTAATTGTGCTCCGGATCCGGCTTGGGCACGGGAACGGGTCCTAGGACTGCCAGTCTGTCCCTTTATGCATTCATAATATTTTAACTTGTTTTCATTTGGATTTGCCCCTTGGATTCGGTAGTTTGTAGAAAATAATGAGGCCTCCTTCACAGCGCAAGTGGTTCCCAGCAGCCTTAGCCAGTAAAAGTAATTAGTAAGTGGAACTAAGCAGTCCTGGAGACGCAGTGAGGAGCTAACCACGGCTGGGATAGCCCGACTCCCGACTCCCAGACCTTGCCGGACAGGGGACAGGACACCTGACTCGCACTCGACCCTCCGCTGCCAAAGCCAATGACAATTTATACGAATGCCGGGCAAACAGTCGTGCGTCACTGGCGCCTGCATATGCGATATACACACACGCCCAGCCACAACACACCCCGGCACAACACCCACCTGGCGTGGCACTGGCACAGCGTCTGCTGGCGGCTGGCGGCTGGTGGCTGGCGTGTTTACCTGGACTGCGTGTGTGTGGCCGGCGTGGCTCGCAGAGCTGTGCAAACAATCATAAATAAAGCAAGCAATCAAACATACTGTTGTACTCTGATTACCCTAATTTGTATGCCACAATTTGACACATGACAATTGACACTTGGTTACAATGGGCGGGGCAGCAGTGGCGGCATGGGCGGCATGGGCGGCGGCAACAACATCAGCAGGCACTGCACATATTTGGCAATCATTTATTTTAGAGCCAATTGAATTTTAAGTAGTCAAACATGCATATGACATAAGTGGGCACACACACGCACACACACACGCACACGGGCACGGGCACGGACACGGACACTCGATGTGCATGTGCTCCGTCGATAAAAATGCCTCACTGACTCCGCACTGCGCTCTCCGCACCCAGGAGCAGGGCCATAAATATGACAAGTTGAATTCATTGAATGGTTTCATTCCATTGTTGGTCATCCCTCGCATCGATGTGGCCGAGGCGAGCTAATTGGCCAAACTATTTGGCTTTAACAGCCACTAAATGCGGCATGCCCGCCGCCAGCTCCCCCTGCGTCATCCCCATGGAAGTATGGAAGTATGGAAGTATGGAAGTATGGAAGTGTCGTGCGAGTGTCATCGCAGATTAAAACTCGAAATTGATGGGGCCGTGTTTGCAGTTTTATGATCATGGGCTCTGGACACGAAGGCGGCGTGGGAGGAGGGCCGTGGCTCTCTCTTAATTCGATTTCCTTGCCTTGCCGAAATTCCAGACCAAGTCTGGGGCTTCCCTCGGCTTCCCAGCTCCGGACCCAGTCAGGTAGTCACGGCCCTGGAGGAGTCCGTCCATCAACTGTTTCGTTTCGTTTCGTTTCCAATGCGAGTGCGAAGCCAAAGTTATTGTTGTCGCTGGCTTTGACACGGCTTTGTCAGCAGCAGGAATGCCGGGGCATCGTCGCAGCCCTGGCGCCTCCTTCCTGTTCCTGCTCCTGCTCCTGCTTCTGCTCCAGCTGGCGCTGCTGCTGCTGCTCTTCCTGTTGCTCTTCCTGCCGCGCAGCAGCCGGAGGGCAGCAAAAATCAACCCGGCTAACAATCGCGCGTAGGAATATCGCAGCGCCCCTTTTTTCAGCTGCAGCTCCTGGCGAAGCGAGAGCCCATGAATAATTCCACTTCAATTCCACTTTGTACATTTTGCAGGCTGTGTGCATCATACATACATCACATCAGCGCCAGACGGGGGACACAGGACGGAGGACAGGACAGGGCAATTGGCTTTGATAGCGCTGGCTCTCGGTCAGGTGACTGACTGACTGACTGACTGGCTGACTGTCGACGGCCGAGATTCAGACAAAACATTTCCAGTTGTTCCAGTTATCCTCTTATTAATTAATAACAATTCATAGGCCACACCCATTTGCCGGGCTGCCAGTTAATCCCTGCGCTTGGGTCCTCCTGCCGCTGCGCCTCCTGGGAGTTCCGACCGGACGGGCACCGATGACAGCAGTCAATCGGCTGCTGCTGGGCCAGGACTAGATGAGTACCTCTCGGTCGGATCACGGACGGAGCGCTGTCCTGTTGTGGTTCGTTTATGCCATCGCTCTGCACTTAAATAAACTTTTGTGTCAAAATTTTATCAATTATTCAGTTAAAATGCACTGCAAATCCTGTTAAAAATCTGCCGCTGCCGCTGCCGCCGACAATGGCACAAAAAACGAAGAGGAGGAGCCCCAGCAGCGGGAGGAGCAAAGGGGGAACCATGTCACTGGCCACATATGGCCATTTGTCAATTGAATGATGGGAATATGAATTTATGGCATTAAAATCTTTTGGTTTTTCGGCCGTTTGCACGAAGTGAAAGCGAAAAGGGAACGAAAAAGCGCAAACCGGAAAACAAAGAGCGAATCGCTCCAGCTCCCTGCCCAGCCCATGCCGAGCCTCATCCCGCATCCCGCACTCCGCATCCCGCATCCCGCATCCAGTACCCAGTTGGTGTGAAAGCGGACAAAAGCTGACTAGGATCAGAAGGCCCGGCCCGACCCGGCGCCCGCCCAAAGCGGATTATTCGTAAAACAAAAACCGGCAAAAAGAAAGGGCTACAAAACACACTGCAAATAGTCGGCGATATGGCCTGGCCAAATGGCATTGTCGCATTCAAGTCAACTGAAAAGCCAGCCGATTGCCACTGCCACATTTGCGCCGCGCAGGATGCCAGGATGCCAGGATGCGATTCCGCCTGCCGGCGCCCAGGAGCTGGCGAAAAGGTGAGGTGAGCCGACAGCATTAGCCACATTGTGTCAGCAGTCAACCGCCGGGCTCGGCGCGTCATGAGTCATGAGTGAGTGCCGCCAGCGAGGAGGAGGCCAAGTGTCGAGCTTGGCTTAGGGCTAAGCTGGCTGAAGCCCCTCTCACAACATACTGATATCCCGAGATCCTTCCGCCGAGCCTCATCCAGGAGTTTCTTTTACAAGTTAAGTATTTGTTTAGCACATTAACTTGCCTTGAGGCCTTCAAGGATAAGTATCTGATTATGGCTCAAGCTTTAAAGTCTTCTCCAATAGTTAACTTCTATCGATTTGTTGCCCCGACAGTTGACAGTCTATATAGGCAATAAGCCAAACTCCCTTTAAAAAGAACTCTCCCGCAGGAATATTATTTCAGGACCTCTCCTGATAATAAGTTCGATGAGTTAAAGGCAAGCCTGATGAAGGTAACCAGCAAACGCGACGCCTAATAGGTGCTGGGGCTGGGAGAGGGGCAATCCGGCTTAGCCAGATGCAAATCCCAGGCGAGTTTATGTATCATTGTTCCTATGTGCCCTGGTGTGTACGCATGTGCCGGTGTGTGCCTGCGTGTGTGCGGGGACAGCCATGGGGGCTGGAGCTGGAGCAAGCACTTGTCTAAGCGATTTTTGATTACACTTCCGTCGGAAATTATCATATATCCTTCTGCTTGAATAATTTCCATGGAAATGCGCGCGACAGGCGACGAGGGGGAGGACGCGGACGGCAGGCAACTGCACCATCGATACCGGCCTACTCATCTACCTCCAGATAACCCGCTCAGACGCTGGCCTGGTGTGGAGGGGGCTCCGCTTCCGCTGCAACTGGTTTGCAACTGCAAACCCCCACCGAGGGATGCCTGAGATCGCGTATCGTTCAAGCAGCGTTCCAAGCAGCCCGAGCGGCGGAGTAAGCGGGGATCAACAAGGCTATCAACTGCGATTGTCCAGTGCCAGACCGTAGACCGTAGACCGTAGACTGCCGCAGGGTGTGCGAGGAAAACTTTGCAGCTGGGACAGGCAGCCGGGACAGGAGGCGGCGCGGGGTGTCGTTAATCGAGAAGCAACGAAACCCGACGCTAATTAAAGGCATTTGTTGTAGCAGTTTCATTCAATTAATTATTTCGGCTATCAACGCTGTCAATCTTTTTATCCAGAAATCTGCCAGCCAGCCAGCAGCCAGCAGCCAGCCTGGAGCCTGGAGCAGCCACCCGGACTAGGACAGCACCCAGCCATTCGCCGTGCCTCCCAGCTCCCGGAGCTCTCGAGAGTTTGATGTTCGTGCGCTGCAACTTATTTGTTTTGGCAGCAGGAGCAGCGTCGGGGGAGGGCCTCCTGGTCTGGTGGGAAACAATGCCTCTTTCACGCTCCGTAATGCGTTGATGCCTCTCTGGCCACATCCACCGGGCGCCGGGCCCGGTATCCTAGCTACTCTTCTGGCTCTGCCGTCCATCAGCCGTCAGTCTTCTTGCACAGCTTTTCTGTTTTGCAAATTGCCTTTTGTTGTTTATGCCCGAGTGTTCCGGCCGGGAAGGGCTACTTGGCCGGTGGTCTCCGTCTCCGCCTCCGCTCAAGCTTCATCGAGCGGCTGCGGCTACACAATCGCAGTTCGATTTGACAGTTCCGCCTTAAAGCTGGCCCTTCGGCAATCCCCAAATGATGGCACACGCTGACCAAGTCTGCGGTTGAACCCCTTCGTGGCGTCCCCCCAGCCCAGCATCAATGTCGCTGCCCCATCGCTAGTCGCCCATCGCAGATAGCGTCGTATGCTTCCCCAATGGAAGCCTCACACAACCAAGCACTGAACACTGGGTGCCAGTGACCTTTTTATGCAAATATTACCCGGAGCAAGCACATAAGCGTTGACTCACCTGGCGTCCCACGTTCCGGGCTTATCCGAGGCCCAATCTTTATCTCTCGGCGTCAATGGAATTCCTGCCAAATCATGTACAATGTGTCCACACGGAGGGGCAGAGCTGAGGGAGCGAAGTTAAAGCTGAGAGGCTGAGCGTTTAAGGCGGCTATAATCATATTTACCTAATTGATGGAGGACCAAGAGAGATCTCCGTCCACTGACCAGGCCTTGGGGAGAGATCGGGCATAATTACGCGGCCGTCTCTGGATGGGTGACTGGATGCGATGCAGCGACTCGGACCAACGCCTGCCGGGGAGCAGGGAGCAGGGAGCAGCGAGCAGTGACTGATGCCATTGCAATCTAGATTCGAGATGGGAATCGTAAAACCGGAAATAAAACAGGAAAATTAAAAACGTACAAAAGGTGCCAACCAGAGGGACGGGGCAGAACGGGGCGGGACGGGGCAGGGCACGGCACGAAGGCTGTGTGCGCAAACAGAGGGCGAAATGGCACACGGATAGACACAGTCCGACATCCAGACACTCGATGGTTGGAGGGAATCGCACTGCCAGATTCTAAGAGCAACATTCAGCGCCCCAGCAGGGGGCAGGCCCAGCCAGGTAGTTAGGCAAACACACACAAAGGCAACAAAAAATATGCAACTCCGAGGGCAATATGTAAAATGAAAATTGCAAACCATGGTGCCATGGAGTCCAGATCCGCAGGGTTTGCGATTCCCACGGCTGCCACCGCTCTTCCGGCCCAGCCAGGTCTCATTAAAGCCCGTAACCTGTTAGCTGTTAGCTGGTAGCTGGTAGCTGTTACTGGTAGCCCCATTGAGTCCTTGGTTGACACTTCAAGTCAAGTCAGAGCCGTCAAAGGCGGGGCACCCCAGGTCCACGTTAAATCAAGACATCAAGACATCAAGCGATTGCTAAACTCTACATTATTAAAACAGGTTAAAATACGCGAATATGTGTAGCTTCCGCAGGCGCTGGGACAGCACGCAATGATGCCATAAACGGAGCGGCAGGAGCAGGAGCAGGAGCAGGAGGACCGACCCACAACAACGACATTATCCGAAGGGCGAACCTGAAAAGAGCAACGGCAAAAATGGCACAATACTCCCGGCACAGCACAGCACAGCACAGCACAGAACAGAACAGAGCTGAACAGACAGGAGGCGAAAACAATTACTTAAAGCAATTCTTCCGAACCATTTGTACGAAATCCACAAATTAAGGCACTTGCTCCGCAGACACCGCCCCGGCAAGTCCGTGGGGGAGCAGCAGGATGAGCAGGATGAGCAGGACGAGCAGGACGAGCAGGCAGCAGGCAGAAGCAGGGTGTCATGACAGCTGTCGAATGTCGACTGCCAGCCGGCTGGGAGACACCTCCACAGCGAGTGCCACTGCCACTGCCACTGGCACCGCCTTTGTGCTTGGCTGGTCGTCTATCCACATCCAACTGTTGGCTAAAAGCCGTTAAATCGCGGTGCAGGAGCCACAAAGCCAGCGCCGAAAGTAAAATCAAAGTCAATAACGTAGAAAGAAGAGGCAAAGAAATGATGAAAATCGAGGGGAAACGGAAACAGCAATCAAATGCAATAAAAGTCAGTGGCAAAACAAAGGCAGGGCCGGACAGGGACCGCTTAGGCAAATATTTCGAAAAAATCATTTGCTTTATAAGCTCTCCCAGGCAGGGATCCAGGGGACCAGAGATAGGGGCCAACAAGTGTCAGTGATCAATAACAGGAAGCGGAAGAACGCAAAAGCTAGGCTTCTGACAGCCGGGCTGCCCACTTGCTCCGATCGCCTGACAGCCCATCGTTTAAGGTTGCCACTTAGTCCACTTAGTCCACTTAGAAGGGTTCATTCTGATTCGGCGGTTTTCGTTACAATATAACGCTTATAATTATTTGTCACTGCTGCGCTCACTGCGACGCGGATCCTTTCGTATCGAACTCCAATTGAGCCATAAGCAATCAATTCTCAGAGGGTTGAAAGCCTCCCAGCTACTCCCCCCTGCCTGGCTGTGGACTCTCGAGTCCTATAAACCGTTAATTCTGCCCACGTTTCCGCTCAATTACCTGGCGCTGGTTGAAATGCAAAAGTTACGCGCCACAGCGCCACAGCGCCTTTGTCGCCCATCCCAGGCGGTACGCTCTCCGCCGTTTTCAGTCCCGGATCCCCTCCTAATGCGCGGCACAGTGAAAGTTTTCTGCAATTGATGCGGAAGTGTCGGCTGTATTGTCCAAAAGCACCCACACACTGACTTGAAGCCGAAGTTTGAAGCACCTTAAAGCTGTCACTCCCGGAAATCGGAAATCGGAAATCCCGAATAGCGAATCTACCGCGGAGGTTTGGCTGTGGATGTGGGTGTGGGTGTGGGTGTGGCTGTGGGTGTGGGGCCCGACAAGGACAACTGCACATCCTGCAAGCCTTTGCTGCCAAAGGCGCGCTCATTTATTTATGACAATTTATGCGCCGCCGCCAGAAGAAAGCATCGCGAAAAGACAAGAAGAAAGGCGGCTAGAATCTTTATTCATTGATTATTTAACGACTTCTTAAGTGGTTTCGTAAGTACACAAAAAACTCACCGCTTATGTGCGATTAAGCCAAAGTAGAACCAAGTCGAACCCGTCGTGTGAGTGTGCGAGTGTGCGGCTGCGGATGTGTGCCGCCTCCGTCTAGGCCAAGTAAGTTCGCAGTTCACAAAGGCAGTCAAAGTCAAAGTGAATTGATGAAGCGCCGAGGCAAACTTTTTGCGCACTCTCTCCCTCTGGGAGATGCACAGTGGTACGTCGGGAAACGGACACTTGCAGGTCGCAGGAAGCCAGTTCAAAGGGAACGTCCGCTGGTACCCCTTACTCAAGACCGCCCGTTACGCATTTTCATGCAAAGTTGCCACACGAAGGGCCGGACGGCAGGACAGCAGGACAGCAGGACAGCCAGCCACGGAAGCTGGATAAAAAATCGGAAAAGGTCAAAGCAACTAAGACGGGATAAACTGGTCGGTCGGGTCCGCTTAAGTTACTCAAATAGCATGCGGCCAAAGTTTTCCCTAGACGAGGTCGGAGTTGGTCGGAGGAGCTACTTGCAAGCGCAGGAGCGTGACCGCTGAGTGTCCAGCTTTGAGGACCAAATTACCATAGAAACCAGGGCAAGGCACCAGTGCAGCACTACCGAAAAAATAAGTTAGCGGAAACAGGACCAGGCCTGGAAATGATGTAATTATAACTGGGAAAAAATTACTCATACGCAATGTGGGCAAATAGATAAACAATATTAAAATGATATAATATAAAACACAATTTCTGGATAGTAAAGATAAAATGCACAGAAGAATATAGAATATAGACATATAAATATATCCACAACAAGGACACTGATCATGACGTTCTGATTATGCAGGTCTGAGCTCTAATTGGAGATATTATTTTCTAAGTACAAGCACTTTTAATAACCAAATGTAATAATAAATGCGGTTCCATAACCTACTTTAGTGAAACATGTATGTATGTGCCCTTGGTGGTGGCGGGAATAAACAGTGAAATCTGCGAAAATATACAAATTCAATTAGGTGCCACATCCACTTCCCCTACATCCTGCTCGCGCTCGCCTCGTCCTTGGCCCGAAAGCCGCCTCCTGCGAGATTGCTAATTGAGCGCATTAAGCGAAGACTACACAGAACGAGACTGAGTCCTAGCGCCGGAGATGGTGGCGGTGGGGCTAGGTGCTGGCTCTGGGAGCTGGGAGCTGGGTGCTGGGTACTGGGAGCTGGGAGCTGGGTGTTTGTGTTGCCAAACACAGCGGAGCGCTGAAATAGAAGAACTTCCGGCGGCAGCGGCGACGGAAAAAACTCTAACGAAAATCCCAACGTAATGCAATATTCATTTTTCTGGTCACGTACGTAAAGTAAATCAATTAAGTTGTCATAAATTGTACCACTGCAGCCGACGACGACGGCGACTCCACCCTTGCCACCATTTGCCATCCCGGCACAATGTCTCAGTGAGGCGCTATTCCGCTTCCCGCCCTCCCGCCTTTTCGCCTTCCCGCCGAGATCTCCTCCTGCGGGGACGTAGCCATGGCCGCTTTTTGTTGCTCGGCTCTCGGCTCTTATTTGATTTGCGTTCTGTTTGTGCAGCAAATTGAGCGGCATTTGCTTTTTTTACACTTTGTGTTTTGCGTTTTGCGCAAAGTGTCTCATTTAATCCTGGCATTTATACCCGCAGATACACACACTTTTACATCGCACAACGAACCAGAAACCACGAAATTTCTGGCGAGTTTCCCTTTGTTATTAAACCAATTTTATTTCTGTGTTATTCATGAGCGCGTTATGGCCTGGAATTGGGCGGGACTTTGGCTTTGGTGGGCTTGGAGAGCTTCGTGTGGAGCAGTCAAGTGCGACACTTGGCACTCCACTCGGCACTTGCCACTTGCCACTTGCCACTGCTTTCTCTTAAATCTTTCCCTGGATAAATTGTTTAGACGGGGTCACTTAATGCCGAAAAGCTTCTAAGCAAAGCAAATGTTGACTTGAGCAAAAATTCACTCTGGGCTCCTTTAATGTTCGGGGGAACTAGAAATGCCAGGGAAATATGGAGCGGAGCTTCGGCCATTAAAAGAACTTATTTCCCTCGCCAGGGACAGGGTTTCGGGCCTGGCCGCTCAATAGCCAGTTTAATATGAAGGTATAAATTTGAAAGGCCCCCATCCCCCATCCCCCATTCCCCACTCCCCACTACCCATTCCCCCACTTGCAGGACGAACAATTTACGATGACACATTGTCATCGTATTTTTCCTAGCCGGAGAGCTGAGGCATTCCCACTAACCAATTCGCTGTTGTCTGAACCGCAGCCCCTCAGTCCCAGCCTCAGCCTCAGCCTCAGCCTGAGCTCAGCCTTAGCTTCGGCCCGCCACGGATTCGCCAGTTCCATTCTTGGCCGCAGACTTGCCGCACTTTAGTTAAGCTCAAAATGATTGCGTATAATTTGGCAGCATTTAGTGGGCGCCACTACCACCCGGAGCTACCCGGCCACCAGCCACCAGCCACCCAGCATCCTTGAGGACGCGACAAAGGCGCTGTCAGTCAGTGGGGGAGAGAGGTTAAGTCTCTATGGCAGAGCGTTTAGTCAATGCCTGGCTCCTGCTCCTGGCTGCTACTGCTTGCTCCTGGAAGCCACTTGCGGCCGCAACGGGATTTCTCGTTCATTTCAACAAGGATTATTTACTTCGCCCAAAGATTCAATAACAATTTTGAAATGAGCGTAATTTCGCAGAGCTCTCGCTTCGTCCCGGCATAAGCCCTGAAATAATGTGGCATAAAGCGCAAAGTGGTGGTCGCCCAGGGATCTCTGTTCCTATCCCGGGCCAGTACCTCCGGCCTTGCAGTTGGACAGCCGAGCGCTGAGGAGTGTTTTGAATGTAATTCAAGCTGGTTATTGCCAGGACTGTGGCATCCGTGACAACGCACAGACACAGTCACGCCGCAGTCACTGGTGAGTCATCGGCTATCTGGGGTGGCCACACACACAACCACACACACACTCACATTCGCACTTATCAATTAAAAGCTTTGCACAGAAGCCACCGCACCGATAAAACCGTTGTCAGCCGAGCTCCGAGCTCTCCGAGTTAATGGCGTTTTATCAAGTCGTTTTCGGGTTTTGTGTGCAATTTTAATTAAAGTTGATTAAATGCCCGCCTCGGATGGGGGTCTGGTTGGGGGTCGGAGGTTACATGCATTATGACCTGCTGTCAGGCAAACCGAACGGAATCAGACTGCGACATGGTCGCGTGCCTTGTCCTCTGTCACCACGTCCTGGGGCGCAGGATGCCTGCGAAATGATCCCAGTGGCAGTGCCAATAACAGCGGGAGGCATCGTGACGCGGTGATAGATTCGTCCACTGGCCAGTCAATCACTGTCGCTGCCTCGCTTCGGGTTGGGCCCAAATTAAGGAAATTAAACTTCATGATTTTAAACATTGCCGATGATGTCTTGTCCAGATAGTCCCGCACGTCAGGGATCGGGGTCAGGGAACAGGAACCAGGAACCAGGAACCAGGAGTGGACTGGATATCATGTAATTGTTACAGAATATCAAGGAAATTAGCTTTTACACTGCTCTGTGGCCATCGTGTCGCATTCTTTCTACGGCTCGGTACTCGGCACTCGGCCCTTGCAAGGCAAACACGTTTTGCATTCCATGTCCCATTCCTTCTCCAGCTCCAGCACCAGCTCCGACTGCCACTCTCGGGCGCACCCAATCTCATCCGGCCCCAATTTCGATTCTCAACCCTCCGGTTGCCGGCAGTACGTTCTCTCCCGTCCGTTCCGTCCCGTTCCGAGTGCAGTATGCATGTGCAAATCTAATAATTCTTCGCCAACTGTCACTCCATTAGCGGCAAATCCAGCGGAATGAAGCACTGACGGTGGGATGCGATGGGATGGGTAGGACAACGGCTCTGGGAGGGCTCCAGCAACTGCTTGGCCGACTTTTCAAGCGTGGCGGCGGCTGAGGAAAGGTCAGATTTGGGGCATTATGTGTAAGCATGCGTCTGCCCGGAACGGGTTTGCCAATTGGCCCTTTAGGCTAGGTTTGTGTGCGGGTACATCGATCTTCCAGGGTGCCCCGGCTCCTGTCTGTGTCTGCGTCTACGTCTGGGTCTGCTCTCCGTTTCCCGGGTGTGAACGCCTGCCTGGACGTGTGGCTGTGTGTGTCCGTATTTCGAGGTTTGGCGATTTATTTTGCACAAGTTTTAATTTCCGGCAAATTTCCTAGTACAATTTCCCTTCTCAGAGCTGCCATTGCGCTTTTTGCCACTGCACTCGCCGGCGAGCTTCGGCTCGGTTGGGTTCGGGTCCCAGGACCCCATCCCCGGGTGCACACCCACACTTGGGTCTCTATAAATTACCCTAAGATGGCGACATGGCTCTATTTGGGCCACTGCGTGCAGTATGCTTGTGTGGGCGAAGACACCAGGCGTGAGGACGGACTGGGAGCAAGCGCCGTCCCTGTATGCGTGGCGGGCCGGGTCAAAGTACTCATATATTGTGCATTCTGCTCTCCTGCATTTCCATTTTATGTAAATTAGAGACAAGCGCGATTCGTTCTCCACGCTCTCCACTGCCAAATCCAATTGAACAGAACGAGTGCCAAGGAAGACGAGCTTCCTGCCAAGTTCAGTGCCTGCCAAAAAGTAACTGATGTCCGATGGCTAAGTGCATTTTCGGGACAGCAACTGGATCGACACCTGTGCCTGGTGTTATTGCTGCTCGTCATCCGAGAGCCTGCCCAAGTCATACTTCGATCTCTGCGCCGCTGGACTCCATCCAATCCCTGGCCTGATGCCACCAAGGCGAGGACTTGGCCTTCCTTTTAAGAAGTATTTCGATCTAGAAGGAAGCCAACTTTTATTAATCAATGTAGCAACAATTGCTGGAGTCCTTACTAACCAAATGCGGATACAGGGTACAACTTGTCCGAGTGGAAGGTCCAAGGGCCGAAGAGAAGAAGTGCCAATCATAGACAATAAAGATTGTACGATTTTCGTCCATTCGCGCGTCCGCACCAGAACACGACTTTCTACTTTCTGCACCGGTTTTATTGCCCCACTGACTCTCTGCAGTGCACACCTCCACCTCCATCGGCGGTATATAGCTGCAGACATTTTGTCCCAGGACAGGACTCCCGTTGAAATGAAAATGCCGATGCTGATGCTAAGCCAACAACTGGCAGCGGCGGCAACTTGATCTGGCCGAGAACCGTTTGAATTTGCCCCCACAGAGGGCCGTACACATCGAACCGACCGATTGCAATGCTAAACTAAACGTGGCCGAAAAATGTATCAAAAGAAAAAGCCGGCAAGAAAAACAATTGGCATTCAATTGACGGCAATCATCGGCAGGCCGTGATTCCCACTCGGCGATGCCAGTTACAACGGCAGCTGTGTTCCGACCGCCGGTCAGCAGCAGGGATCAGCGAAATAAAATCCTATTAGGGCTCGCTTTCCTTTTTTTGGCTAATCGTTGGCCAACCTTGGACTGGCGATGGGCGGTAGGCAATGGGCAATGGGTAGACGGCACCGGTGTGCACTTTTTAAGGCCGCACAAACAGAGATGTCGACTCTACCGGACTCCAATTGAGTTCAATTTTCGTTTGCGAATATAAATGCCTTCCCATTGAGCTGCAAGAAAAATAAATGGCAACGGCGAATGAGCCGAACTAAGAACTAAATAAACTAACACACATTCTGTCCCTGCTGCAAGGAAAAGCGTCAAAATAGAAGGAGCCCTTCTCGTCCTTACTGATGATCGAAGAAAGGTGAAGGATAGGCGATCCGAACAAGTGGATAGCAAGGCTGTCAGATAGCTCTCTCAAGGATGCCATACTAAGAACTAGATAAACTAACACACATTCTGTCCCTGCTGTAAGGAAAAGCGTCAAAATGGAAGGAGCCCTTCTCTTCCTTACTGATGATCGGCTAGTTGGAACTCTGAAGGATAAGCGATGGGAACAAGTGGATAGCAAGGCTGTCAGATAGCTATCTCAAGGATGTCATAGACTGTCGATCTGAGGACTGATCCCTCCGCAAGAGGGTTAAGTTGGTAGACGTCTTCTGCAGAGGGTGCTGGAACCTCCCATTCGTTGCAGGATTAATTCCTATTATCATATCGCTCACTGCGAGCCACAAACTGCACTGGAAGTGTGAGGAGGAGCGAGTGTGCAGGGCGGAAGGCGGAAGACGAAAGAGAATCGCGGCCCGAACTGAAGTCAACCAAGCCAAATGGCAAAGTTTCGACTTCCGTCTCGTACAATTAAACTTATTTAAGTTGCCTTTTATTTTTTGCCCCGTCCGCCGTTCGCCGTTCGCCGTTCGCGTCAGTCGTCCGCCGGCTGCCAGCACACGCTGCTGGCCATACAACTTGTTATTTAGTAGACTTCCGGCGGCAGCCCGTCCGTCGGGCGGGGCGGGGCCGCGCCTGTCCAATGGTAAGTATATCTTATTATCAGTAGTTGCCACGCAGTGTAGCAAAACATTGCAAAAAGGGGGCAGCACCCTCGGCCTACAAGCAGAGTCGGAGTCAGCGCCGGAGCCCTCCCTCCGACCTCAGCAGCCGATAACTTTGGCCATAATTCATCAGTTGGGCGCGCTGTAAAGTCCTTTCAACTGCTGCTCAGTTGCCAAATATGGTTTTTGTGCTTGCCTCCGCAACTCTATATATTTTTGGGCATCCAGCAGGATCCAGCCGGATTCGGGCGGTCAGGTCAGGGCCCGTCCCAGGCCCCCTCTTCCTGGTCTTTATAAGTTTATATTTCTGTCTTTCCCGTGTCTAAATATGATACATGCCCCAGCCACAAGTTGGTAGTTGCTACTGCCAGAGCCACTGCTACTACCAGAGCCTACTGCACTCTGCACCCTGCACCCTGCACCCTGACAGCCGCCGCCCACGCTGATATTCCTCTGTTCTAGTTGACTGCCTGGCCTGCCCCGTCCTGGCCTGCCCTGTCCTGGCCTGGCCTGGCTGTGTTCAGCTTGTTTCAATTTTTCTAGCAAAGTTGATGCCGGGAAACAGATTGTTTGCAGCAAACACAGCTCCCAGCAACAACAGGGCAAGGCGCAGGAAAAAGTGCAGGCGCTGCAGAAATTTCCTTAGCAGTTTGAACTTCTTGCCATCGAGGAGGAGGCCCAACGGAGCACCATTCCATCCGGTGGTGCATCCGCCTGCCTCGCTCGTGATCTGGCGGCGGCGGCGCCACTTCGCCTACTGGGCATGACTCTTATCTGCTGATGGTGTAAATTTCTTAAAGTTCTCGACTTACCCATTGTTGCTGCTCCTCCTCCTGCTGCTCCGGAGCTCCACTTTGTTGTTCTGCTGGGCTGGCGGCGTCTGCTTCTGCTCCTGCTTCTGCTCCTGCTTCTGCTGCAGTCGATGCCGCCGTCGGTGGCTGTTGGTCCTTGGCCGACGCGTCGGTTGCCACTGTTTAACATTGTGGCAGCATTTTCGAGCATTATCCTTGCCGGACAGACGGCGCAGACCCTCGGCTATGCCGGGCTTCCGCTGCTCCTCCTCCTCCTACTCTTCCTTCGGCTGCTGCTGCAGTCTGGCCTGGGCAGGGAGCTGGTATAAATAATATTGCCGCTAAATTAGTTCATAAATCATTGGGAAAACGCTTCGAAGGCGTTGATTCGGGCATGGCGCTGGCCGGGAGCAGGCACTTCCGCACGCGGAGGCCCCCATTGGGGCGTCGATACTCACTGGACAGGGGACTGGACACCGGGTAACGGGTACTCACCATAGGCCAAGGGCCATGGGCCAGGGGCCATGGGCCATATACGTTTCACTGTTGATTCGGGCATTCCAGGCTGACAAGGCTGACAAGGTCGGGTAATTATCAGCTCGATTAAACATTTAGCGCGTCTGCGTCTCCCGTCCGCTGTCAGTGGCGTCGTTCGTGCTCCACTCGAATTCAATTAAAACATTTGCAAACAAGTGCGGCGCTGCTGCCTGGGCTGGACCAAAGGAATGGCGACTGTGCCGGGGTCCAGGGCGGCGTCATGTCGCTGCTGCGTCCCGCGGCCCGGGCCGGGGCCGAAATACACTTTGTAAATGAGCTCCTGCTCCTGCGGGCTGCAGGGTTGCCGGGGAGCCGGGGTGCCGGGGTGCGTGCATGTTTGCCGATTTACATTGCGAAATTTTTGTTTAAACACGCACACGCAGATCAATCAGACCCAGACCCAGTCTTCGCCAATGGCGTCCATCTCCTCCGCTCCGCTCCACTCCTTCCACCCACATGCATTGCTGGCAGTGTTGCCAGACATGAACACACTAACACTCGCACAGATGTATTGGCACGCTTTTGACGGCTCTTTGTTGCTTATATTGTATTTGCATTTTTCCGAACATACGTACGTATGTACATTTGACCGAGTTGTAAAAAATATTCCGCATTCAAACGAACGAAACACGCACAAACACAAACATTTGCTTACTTCCCTTTCGCGATATTTAATTGCACCGCAACTTAAATTGGTTGGCTCTGGCACTGGCACTGGCGCTGGCGTGAACGTCGCAATTGCGCATAACAGCCCCCATTCCAATCGCTGCAGCTGGAAGAGCGCTGTTAACTAACGAAGCTCTGTGGAAGATTCTGTAGATCACTTTCCAATATTTAACCCTTATACGAATACCAGGGGTAAATGCTTTTATATTATGAAATTTCTGGCGAAATGGATATTTTCGCATCAAAGCAAAGTTTGTCGTCAGTCGCAGTCCCTCCTTAAACTTAAAAGATTCGAGCGAGCCTAAGTAGATGGCAAATATTTCGTACTTTCCCGAAACACGCATATTTGCGCTGCGCAAAAAGTTTCAAGCGGAACAGGCACAGGGGCGGGCGCGGGGAATAGAAGAGCGATGAGACAATTTTTGAAGGATATAAAAGGAATTTTTAATATTTTAATATGCAGCGGTGCGGCTGCTGAGAAGGTCCATCCTCCGGTGGAGAGGGAACCCTATGGGAGCCATGGCACTTGACCTGTGTCTTAAACGATGCGATGTGAGGGACGAGCGGTGAGCGGCGAGTGACGAGTGGCGAGTGGCTAGTGGCGAGTGGCTAGTGGCAAGTCCTGAGCCGCATTAGCAGCACCCCAAGGAGACCCGAAGAATTACGACAGGACACAAAGGCAAGGCAAGGGCAAAATTATTTTGCAATAAATTTTGTGACATATTTCCATGAATGTGAAAAACGCTTACGGGAGTGGAGACCTGTGAGAGGGCAGACAGGTAACATCTGGGGGGTTGTTGGTGGTCCAAACGCTGTCTGTCTGGAGGCTGTGCCCGCCCCAGCCACCACCACACACGCCTACACACCGGCATGGGGCCAGGGGCAGGGACTGGGGCAGGGTAGGGACAGGGACATATTAAATGCACATCAGGACAAGGGCGACACAATGGCAACTTAAATTGTCTAAGAAAATGTCACCAGAGGAGGCATTTTTGACGTCTGCTCGCAAAATGAGAGAGAGAACACAAAAAGTTTAGGACTCGTTCCGAGTCAGACCTTGGCGATTTCGCAATCTGCGATCCTGCGACTTTATGACAGTTTGATTTATACATTATTGAAAAAGTTTTGTCACAGGCACAAAAATCAGTCGCCAGTACACCGTAGCGACAATCACGTAGCCAGCAGGACAGCGACACCTCCTCCGGGAGGAGACGGCGACACCGCCATCGATAGCGCCATCGACATCGACTTCAGGCTTCGACTTCGACTTCCAAGACACGTTACGCACAGTAAGCCCATAAATAATTGTAACGCCAAAAATGTTGTCTTTGAGCCAACATCGAGCCAGCAATGCAGGGAAATTCATATTTAATGCTCTCCAGCCGTGCTGGATAGGTTCCCGATGCTCCTCCACCCGGCTCCCGGCTCCATCTATGCGTGCCCCTTTGCAAAGTTTTCCCTCCGCTCGGCTGTCCCTCCATTGCAGTCATTGAAATTAATTAAAAAAGTTTCCAAAATCAGCCTTCGATGTGTCAGTCTCGCAAGCAGGAGCGGGAGCAGGACCGGGGCTCCAATCAATTAGCTCTTCCAGTTCCGGCGACAATAGGCCAGAGAAGACCCTTCTCCGTGGCACCTGGAGGCGGCTTAGAAAACAAGGAAGCCCCGCACACATGGGGCTAACATCCTGGCAGGGGCTGGCGGCAGTTTTTCATAGCTTCTTCCGATAAAAAACACAGACATGCCCTCCTGCCGGCTACATGAGGCGCTGTGCGAGCTCCTTTCGTTCATACATTGATAAAAGTTTTAATTTATGTCAAAAGCTTTCACCAAGAATTTTAATATGCGCACAATTTTTGCAAAGTTGCCGCTCTGCCGCTGTGCCGCTGTGCCGCTCTGCCACTCCGCTTTACCTTTGCTTTACTTACAAACTTATCGAATTCTTAAGAGCTGCAAGGACACGGAGGACGAGGGCTATGCTAATGCTGATGCCAAGTTCGGGCCGAGGAGTAAAAGCGATTTTCGAATAGTTCTATGGCCTGCATCGATGCGGAGCCGCTCCTCCTCCTCCTCCGAGATCACCTTCCGGAACACCTTTCGGGCCCAAGAAGGCACTACTTTGTTTTTGTTGAGTGCCCCATTGTTGTTATTCCATCTGCAGCTCCTCTCGATGTTGTGGCATGTTTGCTTTGCTGTACTCTCCTCCGCCGCAAATGTGACACACTCCGCCAGCCACAATCGCTCCTCAATGGCTTGGCACTCTGCCTCCGGAGGAGCTCTTCTTTGATTCGGTTTGCATTTGCAATTTGTGCAGCTTCCTGCCACCTTCCAAGTGGAAATGACAAGAGGAATCAGTTGTTGGGGCCACGTATGCATATTGAGTGGTGTCGACAAAGGCACATATCGGGGCCAACATTTGCTATTTATCTATTTATTGAAGGAGTCCTTCCTCAACCCACGAATAGCACTTGAAACTCCGGTCAAACCAAGTTGCATATATAATATATCCATTCTTAAAAGGCTCTTCTATCTGAAGCCATCTATCTATATATATACATAGGTCAAAAGGGTACGTGTACAAGTCAAGAAATCGAGGAGTATTATCCAATAAATCCCTATCTGATTATTAAAAGAAAGCATTTCATTAAGAGCTTTACTGGCTTAGCTTTTAGTCGAGCATCACCTCATTAGGATGTGAAACTCGAATAATTCAGGACTTTTCTCGACTTACCTGTAAAAACTTCGGGAAGGTGTGTGTAGCAGCTCTTCTCGCTCAAAGTTCTGAAAAGCAGGACCTCACTGATTAATTAAGTTCTCCACCAAGGACGAAAAGCTTCCGGAACTTTTCCTAAGCTTCGGGAACTTGTGCGAAGCTTTAAGGTGACAAGGACATGCGCACATCATGCAAGCTTAGCCGAAGGATGCTTGTCCTAGGTGAGAGGTTTCCTACTTAGCAAAAGCCCTAGTTAAAAGCTGATTATATTACCAGGGCTTGAACCTTTGGTAAATTAATAAATAACTAAAGAATAAATGGGTTTTGTGGCTTTTGGGAAGCTGCTGCCAAGCTTAAAAGCTGAAGGACTAAAAATCAACTATCCCGATATACGGCTTCCGTTATCTGGATATATGGATATATGCTAACTAAGTACAATATATGAAACTTAATGAAATTGGAGTAAATCAAATATTTCAATTGAATAAGTAAGTAGCTTTATCTTAAACTAATTAATAGAGCTGCAATGATGCTCACATTAAGCAATACTCAAGAGGCTGATATGTGGAGCCTTTCCTGGTTCCTGATAAATATGTCTTTGTTATAGGATCAGGAAGATACCTCATGAAATTGGAGTAAATAAAATATTTCAATTGAATAAGCAAGTAGCTTTGCCTTAAACTATGTTTAAACTTATTAGTTGAGCTGCAATAACTCTCATATTAAACCATACTCAAGAGGCTGATATGTGGTTTCTGATAAATATGTCCTTGTTATAGGATCAGGATCGGGAGGAAAAGGCCTCTGGCTTCAATATCAAAATTCAAGCAATATTAAAATGCTTAAATTATTATTATGCTATTATTTTAGCAAGAAAACTTATCAAGATGAGGAGCTGAGTAACTTTTGCTTACAACATTTAAAATCCGAGGCGAGCGCCTGCGGCTGTGATGCCTGTGTCCTGGTGGTCCCAGGACAGGCCTCAGCACCCAGTTATTGTCTCGTTAAGAGGACTTTTTGCTTGATAATTGAATTTAAGGAGGCTTCGTCCGCCGGCCAGTGGGCCGGGCAGTTACTTCAACGGGATGCATTGTCTGTGGCGCTGATTGACAGGCATTTGATGGCCGCCGGACGAGCCCGAGTCCGAGTCCGACTCCGAGTCCGACTCAGAGTCCGAGATTTGCGATGCGATGCTGCGACAACTGGGTTTGCGAGTGACATTTGTATAACGGAATTAACGCGTGTATGCGGACAGCTTATCTGCATGCAGGACGCAGGATTGGCAGAGGCATCCTCCCAGGAGCAGCAGCAGGAGCAGGCACATGCCCGGGCGGAGGGTACATCAAATGGATTTAAAAGGGCGGAAATTTGGGGCGCTGTCCGAAGGGCGAAGGCACCGGGCATAACCTTCGTCCAAAGTCCAAAACGCTGCTGTCCTCCCAGGAAGTGTGTAGTGTATAGGGCTCGCATTGTACTCCAGTGACGCGCCAGCTGCCAACTGTGGCCTCTTCATCCCAATTCAAATGCGATTCCAGGTTCCAGGGCCTCCGCCACTGGCCAGTCCTGACGTCTACAAGTTTGTCTACCATCACTCTGGTTACATCCAACATCTAATCAAGGTTGATATGTGGCCCAGGACACCAGCGCCATCAGCAGGGCATCTGGGCATGTGGGCTCCTTGCCCTGTTCGTGGGCATGTTTGGACAGCAGTGAGTCGGAAACCGAAGAGTTTCCCGGCAATTGAGCACAGTCCCGTCCTCGTCACAGACGTCGTCAGCTCACCAGCAGCCGGAGGAGCCCCCGCCCATGGAATTTCGACATGACAGCGATCAACGGTATTAAATACTTTTCGCTTTGCATGTCCAATGTCCACTGGACAGGAGGCAGGAGGGTTCCAAGAGGTTGCCAGCTCGCCTCCTTGGCGAAATTGGATAAATCGAGGCGAATTAGATATTTTGCAGTTCATTGAAAGCGCCTCGCAAGGCAAACACACAGCTCGAAGTCCTGTCCCAGCTCAACCCAGCTCCTCCCCCGGCTATGATTGACTGACAAGGGTTGATTAGTAGCCGCAGCCAGCATCCGGCAGTCCGAGTCCTGTTGCTCCTGGGCTGCTATTTGCTATTTGCTTAGTTTGTGCTCGCAGGACCCTCGAATGTTTGGCAACTGTCGCTCTGTCATCAAACAGTTTGCGTTTTGGCTTAGCTAAGTTGCTAATAAACGAATCCGTGAGTCGTATCCTTTATCCTCGATTCGTTTCATATTGAAGATTGAAGGGTTCAGCCCCCGCCCTCCACCTCCGCCTCCACCTCCACCTCCACCTCCGCAGGATGCCGCCAGGATCTGGGGGCAGGACAACGACTCACCGATCAAATGAACAAATGAGTTGTGCTTAGTCAGGTATCGAAAATTCATTTGTTGTGTCGTCGTCGTCACCCGCTTTATGCATGAGGTCTTGCTCACCCATCAGACCCACTTGTGAGGCCACATATTGGAGCACTCGAGCGTCAAATGAGCCTCACAGATGACTAAGGAGCATCCTCCCCTGCTCTGCCCGGGACTCTTTGAAACCAGCCTCTTCGGACTGTACGTGTCAATTATGAAAAAGTAGCCCTCCCCTGGCCAGGCGTGCTCTGAGTTATCTCTGGTCCTTAACATGGGCTCGTACCACAACACCAGGCAGGAGGCCTCGCCACTCGTAACCAGATACGGCTAGCCTCACATGGAGACTGGGACTGGGACTGGGCCTGGCCGGGATTGATGGATCGCGGCAGACGAGCTCGGAGTAGCTGCAGTCGTCACCTAACCCACCTGGGCGGGGGAAATGTGCAACCAAATACCTGGGACTGCCGCTCCGAACTTGAGGCAAATTGCAACATGCTCTCAAGCTCAAGGCGGGCCCCGAAGATGCGATGACCTGCGGGTTTAGCTCCATGACCAGCCAGAGCTGGTCTGCTCCGACTGCTCCGTCGACCTTTGCCGGCCACAAAAGAGAGTTGCAGCAGGAGCGGCCAAAGGTTACCGGGAAATACTAGAATATGACAATATTGCTCTTGATTTACGAGGCCATAAATTGGCTCTTTCGCTTTCGCTCACATTTCATTGGGCACGCCGAGTGGAACATGGCTCAGCAGGATCTGGGACTGGGTCCTGGCCACCGCTTGTACTCGGTTATTCCTTTTATATCCTTAAACAATGCCTGCAGCCAGGGCACTCTCGGTGGCCAGTCAGCCATTCACGAAGTGAAATCGACTAACTACAATGCTCCAATCTGAGCTAAACTAAGCCAAATTGTACGAGAATACAGGTACAGGATATTTAGATTTATCCTGCGAAGGTACAGGCTTGAGGAGACTGTTAAGAAAAAGGTTAGGAAATTAAGATAGAATAAGGATAGTTCCCGGGGTAATTTAGTAGTAAGTAGTGGGCTTTAGAGGAATACATTAGTGGCAACAGAATGCCCCCAGAATGCTAGGATAACTAATTTCAAGGACTTCCTTTCCAGAGCTCCGTTTTCAAGGCTCCTAATGATTCGGTTCCATAATAGATATAAGATTTAAGTACCTTCAGTTTAGGGTTCTATGTACCACAAATAAAAGCTTAATTTATTATGTATATTTTATTATTATTATTATTATTCAGGAGAAACCAAATTTATAGTCAGTCGGGCAAGCGAAAAGCCAAGAAATATAACCCTATATGCAGTGAATACTCACTTGATGCCAGATATGGACATTCGATCTGTCCTGAATTCGATCCTAGTCCTAAATAAATGCCTGAGGAAATAAGTAAGTTAGTTAGAGTTAAAAAATAAGTTAAATTACTCACAGTTTTGGATGTTTTTGTTTGCAGAAATCGATTTTAAATCGGTGAACAGTGTGTTTGTTCCAGCTCCACTTATTAGGCCAACTGAAGCTATTCAAATGCTGCATGCCCAGTGGAGCGCCTTTGGTGACACACACTCCTGGCTCCTGGCTCCCTGCTCCTGGTTCTCCACTCCCCCCTCTCTGACCAGGCTCAAGCTTACCCACTAAGCGGAGCAGGACCCAGAGCCCGATCGCTCCCGGCGCATTTTGAACAATGCAAAGAAAGCAGAATTGAAATGAAATGAATCAAATTGAAAAGCCAGCGACAGTTGTTGTGTAAACACACACACGGCACCGCACAGGTGGCCCCGAGTGGCAGGGGGCGGCAGGCACAGATACGGGCAATCGTGTGCGGACACCTGCCGCCGTGTGTGGGTCCGGGCCGGGCTCCTGTGAATGGATGCGGCTGGATGACTGACTTGTGGCCCGCCGCCCGGTGCAAAAAATACTGCTCGCGGCAAGGACGGAGCGGGGTCCCATCAGCGGCGGCGATTCGAGTCCTGGACAATGGGTGCCGGGAGCCGCCCTGCCGTCCGCCGACCGTGGATGCCCTGCCTCCTGGCGAGCATATCCGAACAGGACATGGAGCCTGCAGAGTATGCGGACATCGGCTTGCGGAGGAGGCCTTCACCTCCGCTTTTTTGCTCCTTTTGGCCCGTTCTTGGAGCGCATTGTGCAGCTCGGTCGGTGGCTGTGTTGGTGTTGGGTCCGTATTTTTCAATTTATATAAACAAAACATTTTAATTTCAGAAATTTAATTAAACAACACGACCGATGCGATGATAGCATACGTGTCGTTGTCGTTGTCGTTGCCGTTGTCGGTGTCGCTCCCGTCGTCCATTGTCCTTTGACCAGCGGCGTCCTCTTGTTTTCGCTGGCATTGATGAGCAGCAGGACACAATCGTCCCCAAAGGCAGACCATAATAGGGCCAATAATAAATTAGCAGGCGGCGAGTGGAGGTTCGGAGACCGCTGATCTCGCCGAGCAACTCTCGTCGCCGCAAGCGGTCCTCATTAGGCCACTGATCAGCTGGAAGCCCGTGCCGCCCGATCTCCAGGCCCGGAAAACCCGTTCCTGCCTGGCTTAAGGACACTCCTTAAGGGTAGGCTCACCACGTGCCACGGCTCGGCAGCGCGGCAGCGCGGCAGAGCGGCAGAAGTAATTAATCGGAAAATAGCCGGGGAGCGAGCCGCCTGTCGGGAAACCCTTTTCGGCTGCCAAGCGGCATGTGCCACAGATTTCGGAGTGCATATTAGTGCATGAGTACACGGGGAACCTTTCGGTTAATTAATTACTAAATGGGAATATAAAGATCAAAGCGATTAAAACGTCCACACACTCGTATATGTGTGGCTGCTATTTATGTCCTGTGTTCCACTCAAGTAAGCACGGACACGGACAGGACACGGCACGGACACGGCACGGACACGGACACAGCAGGAAACCATCGTTGCCGTTGCTTTTGCTTTGCTTTTGTCGTCGCCGCTGCCGATGCCGATGGGTTTGTCGGTCCAAAAGGTGTCGTCGCCTCCTGAGATTCACAAGAGCGAAACAAATCCCTTTACTCATAATTCATTAATTTCTGTATTTAGATTTGAGCGCCACGTTTTTTGCAGGGGGAAGCCAGGGCAGCCAGGACAGCCAGGACAGCAGGAGGAGCAGGATGTGGGCCCAACCCTTGGCTGGCATGGGGACAGCTCCTGTGTGCTATTAGAGGGATTGTTTTAAAGGCGAGCCCGGCTTACTCCGGCTTATCCTAATTTATTCAATCTCCAATTCCAGTTTATATCATATAGTGATGGGGAGCCATTCCTGAAAGTCCTGGGAGCAGCACTTGCACCCCTGATGGCACTGACAACTTTAATGCTGCGTGTCCACTCCAAATCAAATTATCCTGCGCCTGCTCCTGCTCCCGCTCCCGCTCCTGCTCCTGCTCCTCCTCCATTACAATGCCTTGTAAACTCATTTTTCCAAAGGAAAAAACCATGTAATTTCGATCAAAAAAATTTATGCAAACGCAATGAGGCGCGAGCTTCCAAAGGCTATGATGGACGGGAGCGGGAATCGCGGAACGGCCACGACTATGGTTGGCTACATCAGTGGCATCACTTGATGACTTTATTGCATGTCCTCCACATGGACAGCAGAGAGGCCGGGCCGGGCCGGGCTGGGCCTGTTAACAAAGTAAAAGAGGCAGCAACTCCAGCGGCAGCGGCAGCAGCAACAGCAACGTTTGCTTTTAACGTTAATTTATGCAACTTTTGTCAAACGCATCGCATCGCATCGGGTTGTCCGTTGTCCGTTGTCCGTAGTCCCGTGTCCTGCGTCCTGCCGTCCTGGCGTCCTGTGTGCACTCACTTGTTGGAGCGTCACAGTTACAACAGCCGCCAGGCGACGACAGGAGCCGCAGCTCCGGCCGGGATAGTGGCTGGTGCTGTTCCTGTGGTTTTGCTGGGTCCCCGGGAAGCGAGGAGCAGCTAGCTGGGAACTGGGAACTGGGTGCTCGGAGGGTAGAACCCTCAGCAAATGCCAAAAAGCCAAGCCTTTGAGGCAACCGCTTGGCTCAGGCGACGACTCTCTGCCCATTGTTGCTCCCTGGGAATGTGCGTGTGCATCGCATTTTGTTTGCCTCCAACCGGATGCACTTCCGCCCGCTCTGACAACAACAGCAGCAGCAATAACATCTCGGTATCAGCATCAGGAACAAGAACAATAAGAGCCGTAAATGCCAGCAATTCAATAAAGTTCTAGCCCGGCACAGGAGCATCTTTGGCAGACACAGTCCCCCCAGTCCAACCGCACCACGGCAATGTCCTTAACAGAGAGCAGGTTCTATCTCAACGGGAATACGGTTTTGGATAGGGGTAGGATCTGGGATTTGTGCATTCCCTCCGAGATCTGATGGTCAGACCTGGCTCGGAGTGCCTGCGAGTAAGTACAGGTTGAAAAATCAACATTATTCCGATACAACTATTACTGCAACTGCTTAACTTAAACTTAAAGACTAACAAGTATTTTGCCATAATTCTGGTTAATTTCAAGAGACAGGGTCTTTTCTTATTGACTTAAGCAAGGACTCTCCAAACCACTTCCTACCTCATGAAGAAAGCAACCCACATTTGCCTTGACGATCCTCGTTGTTTCCTGTCTACTGTGCTGGAGTTATTGTATACATGAATTATCTAATATCTTATTTCTAGGTATAAATTGTTAGTTAGGAAAAATATTCAACACTTACTCAGAATACCAATGAAACGAGCAGACGATCAAAGCGACGAGTAAAGTCGACGAGAGAGCAGAACGACGAGCAAAGGCGACGAGTTGTGAAGCAGCCAAAGCGGGCTAGCGAGGAGAGAGTCTCTATTCTTAGTTGGAGCTAACATATGTATTAATCATAGGTAATCACTCAATAAACTCAATAATACCACATATAATCATAGACATTTTACTCTCGCCTGAAAAGAAATTCCTATTATTATGGCAACCAAAAGTAAGTGGAGTATTTATCAATCAGCCAAACATTTACAGGCTGACCTAGGCCGAGGCCTAGCCCCGGGCCAGTTCGTTTTTAACGCGGCCTTTTGGCGATGAGCAATTAAGCGAGCCAATTAACGGCTCGGCCAGCGACAAATGTGGCATTTAAGAGTGCAATCTCCGCCGGCGTAAGTAGGTGCGGGCTGGGCACGTGGGGGCCGAGGGTGGAGCTGGCGGAGCTGGCGGTGGGTGGCATTCATTCGCACGACCGCACATCATAAAACTACGGTAATGGCATTCGCATGGCCCGACGCACGGTGGAGCGAGCTCCTCCCGGGACAGAGGCGCACCGCTCAGGGGCTCATCCTGCAGCACACATATGGACGGACGCCTCTCTGGGCCTCCACGCCCATGCTGCTTCCCTCCAGCAGCAGCGGATCCCGATAGGTGCGACAAGGACTGCATCCACACCGTGCAGCTATGGGAACGGGAACGGGAACGGGAACGGGAGCGGGAACGGCACTGAGCTGCGGGGCTTCTAAGCCGCCGGAGAACCTCGTCGGAGGCAGCGGCGCCTCTGCGCATGACAGCGATTCCCCAGTGGAGGCGAAGTCGGAGCCGAAGTAGGCGCCTCCGAGGGCAGCAGTACCTGTTGCTAGAGAGCGAGGAGCAACAGTTGAGAGCTTATGGCTGGGCCTGTGTGGGTGAGCCGGCTCGCTGGTGTGCGTGGCTGGTGTGCCTGTGTGCGAGTGCGCCTGCACTGGTGGTGGTGAGCTCGTGTCCTTGTGTGCTCCCGAGCCGGATAGCAACAGGGGCTGGCTGCAGCAACAGGCTGCACTCAGCACTCATCACTCCGGCTCTCCAGCTCCAGCTCCAGCTCCGACTCCAGCTCCAGCTCCAGCTCGGAGGCAATAATCAGTTTGTCACAGCGCTATGCTCCGCTGGCCAAAGTTGTGTAAACTCCGGCAGGACGGACTCCTGTGTGGCGCCAATCTGGTTGGAATATCTGCATGCAGGGGTCCGTGCCGTGCCAGTGCCAGTGCCAGTGCCCGGGGCTCCAGGCCCCAGTAGGTGTCGGCGGGGGAAGGGCCTCGCAAATCTGGGGCCTCTGCGTCCTCTGCGTCCTCTGCAAAGTAAATAGGACAGAGGACGACTGTAGGCGGATTATCCCTGGGTGGCCAGGCTCCTGGCGCCTCAGCTGCATGTGTGTTCGTGCTGCATCCTTTCATTTGCATTAGGAGCCACGTCGTCCTCCTGCCCCGCCTGCCTCCACCAAGAAATTCCGCCTGTTGCGGAAGCGGATGTGTCGAGCATGCATCTGTGTGCAGCACGGCGGTGTGTGTGTGGGTGTGGGTGTGGGAGTGGGTGTGGGCCTGCGCATGTGTGTGTGCTGGCTCCTGCCTGTTGCACACGACTCCTGCAGTTGATAGAAGGCGCAGCAACAGGCTGACACTGACCACACCACCAGAGCCAGCACCTGCACCTGCATCGCCACCGCCACCGCAGACTGCAGACTGCAGGACTGCCTCCTGCCTCCTGTCTCCTGCCTCCTGATGGTGACATGGACCTGGGCCTGAAATTAAGTGAGAGCCTTAAAGCGCGGCGCACGGATTTCCCACCAGGATATCTCCCCTGTGTACATATAGCGGCGTTAATTGCTCAACTGCTAGTTCTGGCATCCATTTTCCGCCATTTTGCCATCGCAGGATCTTTGTTTATTTCCTCCTTGCTCTCCGGCTGGGTGGCGGCACTCCTTGGGTGTGTCGTCGTCCTTTCGTGCGGTGTGTCTGTGTCTTCGTATTTTTCGCAGCTTTCCTCACTTTTGCCTTTGTTTTTGATCACACACTTGGCTGGCAGCACCAACACCAGCACAGGCCAGCAACAGGACAGCATAGCAGCACAGAGGCGGGGGCGCCGCCACTCCAGAGGTCCTGCAGCTGCGACACCAGCAGCGCTGCTGCTGCTGCTGCATCCTCGGCTGCCTGTTGCCCGTCGCCTGTTGCCTGTTGCGCGACTTGCAGGCCCATGGCCTGGCCCCGACCCGGAGTCGGAGTGGGAGTGGGAGCCTGGGTCGGACCCTCGCGAGTCGGGAAGCCACGACGAGTCTGCGTGTCTACGGTGCAACGCGCCAAGGCTCCGTTCAGTCGTGCAACTGCCGCGTCCCAAGGCAGTTTGTGTCCTGCTGCTCCCCCAGATGGGCTGCTGTGCGGAGCCTTGGCTCGAGCCGTGTCCAGCAGCAGAGCCAGCTGAAGCTAATCCTCAGTCCTCAGTTATTTGCCAGTAGCCTTATTTTTTCTATATTTTTTTGAAGTGAAGTGTGAAGCAGATCGATTCCCGACACCGGCACAGGCACCGGCACCGTCACCGTCACTGCGGCCACAGGCTCAAGGTAAATAAGCACTTACCAGCGGCAAAGAGCAGCAGTCAGGGAGGAGTACATAAGCCCCTAGTATTCCCAGAATCCCCTCCGCCTTGTAAGTCTATGTATGTACCTGCTGCTCTTTGCTGCATTTAATTTGCATGTAATCTAATTAGGCCCTGCTGGGGCGCACACACGCTCACGCACCACGGCTCCAAGTGTCACATAAGCTCGGGCATATGGCATGTACTCGGCCCGGCTGTGTGTGTGTGTGTGTGAGTGTGTGTGAGTGGGGGGGTGTGCACATACGTGCCTGGTGTGCGACAGGCAGGAGCCCAGCAGCCGCTCCGAGGACAAGATGCTGATTTATTTATTTATCTATTATTGCATGATTCATTGGGCCTGATATAATACATACAGGGTCCTGGGCTGGCATATGTCCTGGCCAGGCTGGGAGGGGGCTCGGAAGTGATAAATGATTCCGCTTGGACTCGCGCGCAAATGTAGGCTACACCTGGAAGATCACCCCACTCCATCACTCCATCACTCCATCACTCCATATGGCCGCTGCTGGGTAATCTGCAATTAAAGAAAGGTATTTAATGCGAAGGTAAAAGGAGAGCCCGAAAGCGCTTGCCAGGAAAGCCAGATGAAGTGCTGGAGAGTGGCTAAGTGAATCAGTGGAGGCGGGCCAGCTCCCTCCGCTCCCTCCGCTCCCTCCGCTGTCCTGGCACTGCGGATTTGTGCAAGGGTGCCCGTGGAAGTGGTCATCCGTGGCAGAAGTACGCGCACACTCGCGTAATCATGATTAATTGCAGTGTAAATGACTTTGCTGTAAGCAGCCACGCGTCACATAGGGATCCTCGGTATCCTAGGGCGACCGGGGAGCAACAGGCAGGAGGTGGGAGTCTGGGAGTCAACGGCCAAGGACTGACGCTGGACTGGGCCACAATTAAAAACCCGTCCCCTCCCAGCTGGCCAGCTGCAAAGCCAAAACAAAGAAATGCCTCGGACTCCGAGGTGCAATCCCCGCTCGGCACGGACCGAGGCGGAACCTGTTGTGCTGACGACTGCCCATCGTGATAAATAATTTACTCCCGCCCCGCCAGAGATGTGTACGTTGAGTTGGCGTTAACAATTTACGGCTGCAAATTGTTTTCGCCGCGACTCTAGGTGACTTTCCGACTCCGTCCCGGGCAGACCCAGACCCAGACCCAGACCCAGACCCAGACCCAGGAGAGGAGTCAAGCTCTGGAATAGCTGGCTTGCACCCAGAGCGGCAAAGGTTAATTGCCCGGAGTTTACCGGCGACTAATGAAGATCTACGAGCTGAAATCAAGAATCGCTCTGGGCCAGGGATCCTCTCTTCCACACAAGGAGCTTTGGTCACAGACTTCCCATTCACAGCGGTCAGGAGAGTGTCCTTGTAAGCCGCCTACCGACTACCGACAACTGACTGTCAAAATTCCTGCGGACTGCATGGCGATGTCCTGGCCCTTCCGCCCACTCCGACTTCTCTAGCCGCTGCCAAAGTTTCAAAGTGAGGAATAGGTTCTCTGCGCGATTCGGACACCCGCCATAAAACCCAGGCCCGGCGCTGGCTTTGTCCAACTTTGCAAATGCTGACAACAGGAAATGTTATCTTCATTACTACAGCAGCATCCCTCCCCTGGCCTCACGCCAAACTTTAGCACTTCACCTGATGCGATGACGCACCCGCCCGCGTCCCAGCTGGCCGAGACTGGGACTGGGACTGGGACTGGGTCTGGGACTGGGTCTGGCAGGTGCCGGCCGGACAGAGCCCAGACCCAGTGGCGAGCCTTCGGAGGGTCTAAGGCTGTCCTTTTTAGCGCCACGCTTATCCTCTCGTCGCGACGAACATTCATCTTCATCTTTGCTTCGTTCGCAGCCAAGTAACATTTTTAGCTAATTTACTCCGCCGGGGAGTCCCCGTCCCCGTCCCCGCCCCCGCCTCAACGCGCATTCCGTTCGCCTCGCCACTTTCGCTGAAGTTTTACGAAACGTCCGCACAAAACCACTCCAACTCCAACTCCGACCCAGGCTCCAGCTCCAGCCCAGCCATCATCGACGCAAAGAAAAGAAGATTAATTAAGAAAAATATGAGAGCTGTGTTCGGATCCGGTGCACTGCGAAGAAGACCCGACCCGACCCGGACTCGGACCCGGACTCGGACCCGGACCCGGGGCCCCCGAGAAGCGATGAACTCTGCAATCAACCCTAATCCGAGGCAGCCTCTTCATGCATGTTTATGGTAGCGGAAGTCCGACGGATTCCACGGCCCGGGATGGCTTTCAGTGTGTGCTGGCTGGGAGCTGGGAGCTGGGAGCTGGGATGCTGGAGATGAAAGAGCTTTGTAATCAGCGGCTGGAGCGCGACTCCACTCTCCGGGCTCTGGCAGGGCATAAAGGAAAAGTCAAACACAATTTAACCACAAATTGTCTTCAATCCGCCGGCCGCCTAAAAGTATGCAAATAAAATGGAAGCCCAGCGCCAGTGGCCTCCAGTCCTTGTCACTCCTGCTCTGCATTAGGACCCATCCCCCGACCTTGCTCATTTATTTCAATTGTTATTTTTATCTGCAGCCCCGCTAGTTATGCCACACCATTTGTATACGAGCACACACACAGCACACACCGCACACACAGCGCACACACAGCCGAAGCTTTCAACAAGTTTATGGACCGTGGTCGGAGCTAAGCCAAAACACAATCTTTGTTGGGCTCCTCCTGCTGCTCCTCCTGCTGCTCCTCCTGCTGCTCCTCCTGCTGCTCCTCCTGCCTTGTTATTGTGTCGGAATACTTACTGGGACTCCTTTTCCTGTCTGCCCTGGCTTTTCGTCACCCATTCAAGTTCCCTTCGCTCGCGCATCCCATTATGGTGACTGGCACACATACACCGTGGCCTCAGTAGTATCAGTCCTGCCTCCGATCCTCTACAGCGTGTCAACCCACAAAGTTAGATGCCTGATTGGCAACTTCAAGGATTCTACCAGCCATAAATGGCAAGCTGCTAGAAAATTAAACAAAAAAAGACTTACGTGGCCCACTGTAGACAGTCAGAGAGCTACTCAGGCAAACCTCACGGCACTGGCTCCTGCCTGGTTCTAGTTCTGCACTATCCCTGATGGATTGTTCCTTGCCAGATGCAAATTGCATATTTCGAGTCACTAAGTAACTCCCTTAGTCGCCTAATTAGGGCCAATTCGCCGTGAAAACCCATCAATTGCCACTTGCCCGGGCTCAAGCAAATAAAGCAATTATATGGCGGCGACACATCGCACTCGGCTCGGGATGTGGATGTGGACTCGGTCGCCGTCTGGCCAAGCTGGCTCCAGCTCTGGCCGTGGCTCCCCAGATTGGCTGCCGAAGTGAGACACCGCTTAATCGCTGGCGGCCTGTCCTGTTCCTGTTCCTGCAAAAAAGGAACAGACTGGACCCGTTTCGGGTGGCACGTTCGGACTTAAATGTCAGCACGTGACTTAATTCAGTGTCCCCTGGCCTGACTGGCCTGACTGGCCTGACTGGCCTGTCCTGCTGCTGCTCTCTCGGCAGAGTCGAAGGGTCCTGCCTCAATTGTAAACAAAATTTGGTAAGCCCTTGGTAAGGATAACCGAGCTTCGGCCCGGCCTCATTCAACTGTCGTCCTGCGAGGTCCTCCTGCAATGGCCACTGTGTGGGCCTGTATTAAATGCCACAATGAAAAACTGTCAGAGCCCGGGCCATTAAATCGGAACACTTATGGGTCTGCCGGCCATTGGCAGCAGCCTGTCCATGTCCTGTCCAGCCCCCAGAGGAGTGCCTTCCTGGTTACTGATCCCTAACAAGATCAAGGTCCTGGATCGCACTGCGTCCTCCCAGCCGCTGCTGGCTGGAATGACCACACAACCGCGAACTGGCACAAGCTCTAATGTTACACATAATTTGTTAAGCCAATTCATGCCAATGGCAACATGTTGTTGCTCTTTGTGGCCCTGTCATCCGACGCTGGGGCTGATCCTGCCCCTGCTCCTGCTCCTGCTCCCGCTCTGGCCAGATGCTGGTGATAGTATTTTGTGTTCGGAGCAAGCCGCACAATTTCGGTTTCATTTTGCCGCCTCTCCTCCGGACTCGCCCCCCTTATTGCTCTTATTTTTGCATGACGAAGTCGAACAAAGAGCAGAGCTGGGCGAAAATACGAAACTCCAATTCTGTACAAATGTTTCACAATCAATTTTAAATCGCACATTCCATGCGAGGCGACGTCAGCCGCTTATCGCCGCCGCCCGCTCGTCCTGCCTGCCCTGGCCTGACCCCAGGCATCCTCCAGCCTCCAGCCTCCTGCGGCTGCCGCTCCTGCCGCTGCTGCTGCTGCTGCTGCTGTTCCTGTTCCTCTTCCTGTGTTGCCAATCCGTGCCAAAATCGATTGGCAACCATTCTAAAAGCATTTTATGCAGCAATCACAATTTCCTTTTAGCGCAGCGCACACAGAGCACAGCCGCACCAGCACAGAGATGCACCCACACACCCACACACACGCACCGCAAGGGGTCAGGAGGGCGGACGGACGAGCGCCGACGGCGTCAGATTGCGTCCTGGACCTGTTCCTGTTCCTGGTGCTGGTGCTGGTGCTGGTCCTGGTCCTGGTCCTGGTCCCGGCCATTTGCACAATATGGCAGCGATCATTCGCACCATGTGACGCTGCCATGGGCCTGGACTAGGTTCTGGTCCCGGTCTGGGTCTGGCCCTCGGTCTCCGGCTACTGCTCTGGCTCTGACTCTGACTCTGACTCTGACACTGACCTCCTGCTGCTTCGCTCCTCCTGCTGCCTGCTGAATGCTGCCTCCAGCCCAGGGAACCAAATTAGAGGAGCTTCGCCTGCGTTCGATGCAATTATACAGCGGGAGCGGGCGCGGACGCGGGCAAGCTGTGCCCGGAATCCACTTCATCCATGATTTAGCATTCTTTTTGGTTGTAGCTGATTTTTTCCGCCCTGTGCCCAGTGCCCTGTGCCTGGGCCTGTCTGCCGGCCACGGCTATGGCCGTCGCAGGATACATACGTATTATATGTACCTACCTACCATTTATATGTATACATACCTACTATTTATATATACAAACATGTACTGCCTTAGACTGTCCTTTTAACTTTGCGCTTGTTAGCTGCTGCGTCGCCCAAGGAGGCGGATTGCGGATTGCGGGCTGGAGATGGCGGCGGTGATTGCTGTGGCTGCAGACGGGCGGAAAAAATGCAGAGAAAATGTATACGAAATGCGTTTTCATTGCGTTTTCCGCTGGCCCTTTACCAGGCTGGGTCCTGGGTCCTGGGTCCGGGAAGTTGGCGCCGCCTTCGCCTTCGTCTCCGTCTTGGTCCTGCTCCTGGTTCTCGTCCTGGTCCTCGTCCTCGTCCTCGTCTTCATCACAGCCGTCGCACGGAGCACTCGGGATGAATAGCCCCGCAAGTCATGGATGTTGCAATTTAAATGGATTTATTCATTTGGCATTGCACTGCGTAGCCAAGTCAGGGGGGATCCAGGACGAAGGACGAAGGACGAAGAGCCGAAGGAGAAGCTGTTATTGTTCTCGCGCTGGGCTTCATGACGTGCTGGCTGTGGCAGTTTATAGCTTCTCAAGCCCCTCAAGCTCCTCCAGCTCCTCCAGCTCCTCCAGCTCCTCCAGCTCCTCCAGCTCCTCCAGCTCCTCCAGCTCCTCCTGCTCTTCCAGGTCCTCCTCGATCTGAGGTCTTCTTAACAGCATAGTTTGGCCAAAAATGAAATGATTGCCAAATGTCATATATCATCCGATTCGCCATTAAAATCTTAATTATTTAAAATTAAAAAAACAACATCCAAAATTTTGGCCAATTTTTCAAAATTTTATAAGGGGTTACATCATTAAAATTGTCAAAAATTGGCAAAAATTTTATTATGTTAAATTTCAAAAGTCGATATGCAGATTAATTAAACAAATAAAATCTAACATAGAACCGCTTTCCGATTGGAAATTAAGGCTGTTTTGGCAGAGCTGTGAATATTTTTATCTCTGGTTTTTCCAAAAATTTTGATTAAGTCTTCTTAACAGCATAGCTTTGCCAAAAATCAAGGAAGTCGATATGCAGATTAATTAACTAAATAATAACTAACATAGGAAAGCTATCTGATTTTAATTTAGGGCTGTTTTGGCTTAGTTATAATTAACGATATTTGCAAAATAATTGTCATTTTCCAGTTGGCCATACTTCTGTTCTGTTAATGTTCTGTTAATTAACATACTGTTAACATGCCTGAAAGTATGCTGCATCTAAGGCATACGTTGCCACTAAAAGCTAAATGCTTCAAAATATTACAAGCCCACTGCAATAGGAAAAAATGCGCAAAAATGCGTATACTTGATATTTTCTTGAGAGTATTTTATGACCAAAAATCAAAGTTGTGGTTATAAAAGTACCGATTTAAAGACCGAAAAATGCTCATATTTTCGCTAAAAATCAAATGATAGCCAAATGTCATATATCTTCCGATTCGCCATTAAAATCTTAATTATTTAACAATAAAATATTTAAAAAACATAGAAAAAAAATTTTGGCCAATTTTTGAAAATTTGATAAGGGGTTACATCATTAAAATTGTCAAAAATTGACAAAAATTTTATTACTTTAAATTTCCAAACTCAGTATGCAGATTAATTAACTAAATAAAAACTAAGATAGGACCGCTTTCCGATTGGAAATTAAGGGTGTTTTGACTGAGTTGTGAATATTTCTCTCTCTGATTTTTCCAAATATTTTGATATAAAAATACCTATTTAAAGATCCAAAAATGCGTGAATCTAAGGTCTTCTAAACAGCATATTTTGGCCAAAAATGGAATGACAGCCAAATACCGTATATTGTCCGATTCGCCGTAAAAATCTTAATTATTTGAAATTAAAATATGGAAATATAAAATTTTACCAAATTTTCAAAATTTTATAAGGGGTTACATCATAAAAATTTTCAAAAATTGGCAAAAAAAAATATTCTTTAACTGAATATGCAGGCTTATTAATTACCTAAAAACTAATACAGCACTGCTTACCAAATTAAAGATAGGGCTGTTTTAGCTTAGTTATGATTATTTTAACTCTGATTTTTCAAAAAAAAATAGTAATGAAGTATTACGTGGAAACCTCAGACTGCCAGGAACTGATCAGACTCCCAGTAAGGGAATAGAACTGATCAACTTAAAGACGCTTGGTGTTGTTCTTAGGGCTTTGGAAACAAGGGAAAAAGGGAAATTATGCAAATGGAGGGAACATTATGTGATTTCAACTTCAAGTCAAAGATTCATTTACCCCAATTTACATAGCAGCGGAGAGGGTCCCTTTTAGTCCTTTCTGGGCTTCGGGTTTTTATTAAGCAGTCACATTCAGCGCTGGCTTTATTGATTGATTCTCAGCTACGAAAATATATGTATTCTATTTTTCGGCTACTGAATGGCACTAATTAACAGTTCACCTCTGGCCCATAGTCCTTTTTCAATCCCTTCCTGATCCTTCCCCAATTAAATAACCGGAAATCATTTAAAAATGGGTTTCGCCCTTTACAAACTCCTCCTCCGCCACAAACTCATTTTCCCCTCAGGTATTCCTCAATGACCTGCAACCCTTAGCTATAGGTAAGCTGAGGGGGATGTGGATACATAGGCTAAGCTTCGCTGCCATTTACACTCCATCACTGGACTCGCTTATTTCGCTGAAAGTTGATTATTTAATATCTTATGAATCTAGACTATTTCTTGGAATAACGAAAAACGAAAATAAGGAAATCTTAAGTAGACATTTTTCGAATTTATATTTAATGCAGGCAGTCGCAGCTGCGATGACGCTCTACGGAGAAGCAAAAGAAAAATGATGAAATAACCGTTTAGCTAGCGACCCGACCCTCCCCGGGGGTTGTTTGTCTGGCATTTACGGGAATATTTCCGCGCATTTCCCAAATTTTCATTTGACGGCTCAGCCGAACACTTCGGCTAACAAGGCATTATCGCAGCTCAGCTTAGCAGGGAGCGAGGAGCACGCCCACCTCATGTACTTTGTCTCCGTTACCCTGTCGGGTTTTTGGTAATCTGTCGAACTAATTAGGGGTTTCCCACGAAACCAATTCCAGTTCGCTTGAGCTACAGGTGTCACCCTCCACAAAAGAATGTCAGAATAACGAGAGAATCTGACAGTAGGGCTGCCCACTTGGTTCGATCGCCTTTCGCTTAGTGTTGCCACCTGGTCAAACATTGCTAAGGAAGCGAAGAACTACTGCGGAGGAGTCCTGTGAACGACGTGGGCTTCCACTTTGCCAGGACGCCAAACAAGCCCACACCACACACACTTGTACGTGTTCACTCGAGTCTTTTGTGTGCCGGGACCGTTCCGATGCTAAATCGATCAAGTCGATAATAATTACTTTACATTGCAAAGAAGAAATTAAGCAGACATTGACAGGAGTCGGAGTCGGAGACGCAGAGCCTTGCCGAGCTGAGAGTCAACTATGCTGATATATGTGTGTGCTTGGGAATTTATCTCGAGAACCCTGTACACACATGCTACACGCTATATTGCATTTGCATTTTTTTCTCCAGGAGAGAATAGAAGGCAGGCACAGCCGAATGGCGAATACTCTACCACGGAAGCACGTAAATCTCTGCAGGCTGGCGGGGAAGTGTGCTGACTCCAGCGGATATGTGCAGAGGACATGGCTGTGGGCATGTGTGCACAAGTAATACATATATATATGTACCTACGTGTATACGTAATCTGGAAGTTGTTTGCTGCGCAACATTGAAATTCAAGAAAAGGGATTTGTTTTGATTTATCGCACAAAAAACAGGGCTGTTTTCAGGCGTTCCTCCGTCCTCCGTCCTCCGTCCACCGTCCTCCGTTCGGGCCGTATCGAAATTGGCCCGGCGCCTGGATCTTCTGTATCCGTTAAGGTGCCACAGTGAATTAGGCTTATGGCTGTCACAGAGGAAATAATTGAAATTTAAATGTTGTGGCTCGCTGCTCACAGCCGAAGTCGATTCCTCAAGCAACTCAAGCAACTCAAGGAACCTACGCGACATTAAGTGATTGAGCAGATTGGACCGGGCCTGCTCGGGAATGTATGCAGTTGCGATACAGAAATAACCTCTCTCCCTCCCGGTCTCCTGCCTGCGGCTCATCAGTGTCTGGATGAGAGGCAAGGATGTAAAGACACACTCGTAACAAGGAGCGGGCCAGGAGCAGGAGGAGGAGCCCGACAAACATGCCTAACAGGCACCATTAGGCAGTCAGTCAGTCAGTCAGTAACTCAGTCAGGGTCGATGTCGATGTCGACGTCGATGTCGAAGTCGAGGCTGGATGGCGTCTCAGCGTCTCAGCGTCTGGAGCGTCTTACTCGGGGTGGTGGTGGCTCTGGGAGTGGAGGTTTAGCTCACTGGCACTTTGGCATAATAGCGCTTATCTGCATAAATCAATATCTTGGCTTTTAACAATCTTAATAATGCGAGAGGGACCGCCGACATTCGGCTGTTGTCTCAGCAGGCACGGTTTTCACACCCCACTATTTATTTGACTTCTGCCGCGCTCACGCTCTGCCTCTGCCTCTGCCGTGTTCTCACCTGTCACGAACTTTAGGGGCAGTGACAGCAGTTCATTTACATTACACTGCTTTGAGCGGCGGTTCCCCTTCAAAGGGGCCAGGCGGCAGGCCTGCCCTGGGCTACTCCGGGCTTCCTCCTCTGCTGCGCAGGAGTCTGGGGCTGGGGAGTGTAAAGTTGTCGGTGAACCAAACAATGGCCCCGGGCGCTCGCTTTTCATTTTCCTTCGCCTTCGCCTTCCCCCAGAATCCGCTTTCGTTGTTAGACCAAAATTATATTCAAATGCTCGTACATTATGCGATTTAAGCGTATTGATTTCGGCTTAGTGGAGTGTGACAATAACATGCTGGTCGTCTATGAACACAGCAGTCTTTCTCTCCATTGTCGCTGGCCAGCTTTGCCTTCGGTTTGGTTCCACTCGCTTCTCTCCGGTTGCATTGAAAACTGGATACCTGTATAGCCTGTATGCAGGTACACTTCCATCATCCCTGGACACCTATTCAACAGCAGCATGGCAAAGCAGGTTAAATTATTGTTATCCTTAATAGCAGTCTTCTTACAAACACATAAGCCAGTCCTTACCTTGAGGATCTTAGACAAGGTGGCATCCCGGCTGTCAGGCGATCGCAACAAGGTGGCATCTCAGCTGTCAGACAACACTCTCGAGAATCCCGTGCCATTTCCGCTCTCTGTCATTAAAAATAGGAAAATATAAATGAATAAGGTTTAATAAACACAGCTTTAAGTTCATTATATTTGTTTTCAATTTTCTTAAACAATCGATCGTAGAAATGAAGTTTAAGTCAAGCTCGCTCTCCGTCAACTTGACCTATGTTTCCCCATCATCCCCAAATAAACATACTCGTGGTACCTGGCCCTCACGCGTAGAACACACAAATCAAGTGACTCTCCATTCCGTCTGTCGAGGCCCGAGGTGAATGGAGTGGGAAGAGCGGAGATATGACTGCCGTCCCGAATAGAAGAGCCGCAAAAACTCGACTGACAATAAATGCTGTACAACTTGGCTCAGTTTATTATGCAAGTTCCATTCAATAAAAAGAAACCATTGCACGGGACGGGAGCCAAGGGGGCGGTAAACTTGAAACTTCACATTTGTTTGTTTACAGCGCAACAGTCGGGCTAGATTGGCTGGAACCCCTCTCTCCTTCTCCGTCTCCATCTCCATCTCCGTTCCGGGCTTGGTCCTTGCAGCAGGATCCGCATGGTAACCAGACGTAATGCCTTGACGCATTTTATCACAACTCTGTGGCAGTCGTCGTGGTCGTCCTGCTGCAGGAAATGTAAGGATGTGGGGCAGTTAAGACGATTAATCATAAATAAAACAAATACCCAGAGATGGCGCATAAATTGAAGGCTGTCTGTGCGGAAGCTCGTAAGGAGTATTATTGGCAATTTAAAGCGCGAAAACTTTCTAATTTAAATAACTCACAAATGGCGACAAGCAGGGCAGTGAACCGGGCACAAGCACCCTTTATCCTCAAGCTCACCGACCAGCAACGCGGAAAGATGACCAAATCAAAGACCCCATTCCTGGTCAGACTCCAGCTCCTGCTCCTGCCTTTGTAACGTCTCTCCTGCACTTTCCGAAGTTGGTGCGATGGAGAAACCGCCAAACATTAAAGGAGCGAAGCCTAAGACTGCTAAGAAGTGACAAAGTACCCTCCGAGTCAGTCGGAAACAAAACAACCTCCTCCGATTTGGCCAAAGCCGCAACTGCATAGCGCCAAGGGGGCGATAAGGCGGATGGGGAAGTTTCCCCGGAGCTTTGGTGTGGTTTGTTCATTTCAATTTGGACACAATGCCAGACTCTGACCGTTTAGTTACTCACTCGAATATTGATAGCAGATCCTGGCCCTGTTTAAAGACTTAAGGACACTGTCGGAACTATGGTTACATCTCCACACCCCTCTGTCACCCGGCATCGCTCAATAAAATGAACCAAATATTAATATAACTTTCCCTGCGCCGTGACGTTGATGGGAAAAACAGCCAGCAAAGCACGGAGAGCAGGCAGATCTCGCAATGTGCTGCAGCTTGAAAATTTTAAATTAACTCCACTCCGAGCTCCATGATGATATCAAAATTGGCAGCGCCAGGTAGCCGACGTCGTCCGTGTTTGCACAGTGGTTCCGCGCTATTTGTTTCCGCGCTGACCCTGTTTTTGCGACACCGCCTGGAATTATTAATCTGGGAAACTGAGCTCTTTGTGGGAGCTTTATCTCCCACTCTAGTTGGCCAAAATTATTCAGCGAAGGGCAGGGCCAAGAGGAACCCTGTTGACATTCCGTCATAGCATTACAAGTAATTAACATTTCCCCCTCGCCGGGTCCGCGGGGTCCCTTCGGTCGGAATTCAGTCGGAGTTGGAATGGCGAAAGTCAAAGACTTTTGTTGTGCTTGGCCCAAAGGTGTCCGGCATCGTGAAATGCAATTAATTTGGTCCTTCCCCGGCCACCCTAAGTTCAAGTTAAAGTTAAATTTAAAGTTAAACTTAAAGTTAAATTTAATGTTACAGTTAAAGAGATGGCTAAATGTAAGCCTGATAGCCGCTCTTACTCGATTTCGATTCGGGCCTTGTACATGTCCCAGAGTTACCTACCGCCTTGGGGTCCGATTATCCAGTAGTGCCAGCCTATGTGGGCCTGCCTCCCGGTTCCGGATTCAGTGCAATCCAAGTGCCGGATTTGCTCCTCCTCCACCACCTCCGCTGGCTGGCACTTGAGCCTCGTACCTTGTGGTATAAGCGCGAGCGTGCTCCGTGCGTCACTTTTAAGCAAAAACTAATTAAAAGTTGTGAGACATTTTTTGCCTGGTTTTGTTGCGTTTTGTTTTCGATAGCGGCACCTGGCTGCGGAGGTGTTGGAAAGGAGTGAGCTCCACGGATGTCGACATAAATAAAAAACGAAAAACGAAAAAGCGAGAAAGCGAAAAACAAGGACCCGAGCCCGATCCAAGGGCCGAGCTCCGTTGCGTTCTGTTTATTATTTACTGTTTCACTCCGACACCAACCCGGCGGCATATAACTGGAACCGACTGTGCCGTAACGTGGCCTGATACAAGCTTACCCTCGGCGTCACGACCCGGGGATACCTCGTACTTGCAACACGATTCTGAAATGAGCTGCACTTAACTCCAGTTAATTGGCTGTTGCTCGGGGAGGGTGTCTTTGAATTAACATTGATTTCTTACCTTTTTTCACTCGATTCCCGGTCCCACTAAGCCGTCAAAGCCCGCCAGGTACCGAGTACTAAAAGCGGTTTAATTTTATCATCAAAGCCGCCGCTCTCCGTCGGCTTAATGTACGAAAAAAGTTGGCCATTGTTGTTGCCATTTGAGTAACTTAGACTTGCACTTGAAATTAAAGTTGCAAAATACACACAGACCTACACAAAGACAGCAATTGCACTTACCACTGTGACGGGTCGATGGTGGATGTTGAAGAACTCTAGATGCCCTTTCAAAGACACTTCATAGGCAGGCAGCCAGTGACTGGAAGTGGATAAAGATATACATATATGTAAATACAGATAAAGATATTGCAAATGGGAGCAGGACTTCCTCTCGTTACCTCTTTTAGACTAGGTGGCATCCTTGAGCGATGGCGATCGTAGCGAGTGGGAGCTCGGCTGTCAAGTAGCTCTCTCGCTAGAGTGGACCTTTTATCTCTCGTTATTTTGGCGACTGATACGTGATGATACCTATATTGATATTAATCTTACCTCTCTGTAACCTGCAAGAGTCTTCAGATATTCAGCATGCAGCTTTGTTTCTGCTTGGTACATCGCCAAACTTTACCCATCAGGAAAAAGAGTAGTCTCGTCGTCTGTGACGCAGGTGGCAAATGAAATTGAAAATTATTCCTTTTTATTTGCCTTGTTATTCGAGTTCATCTTGCTGGAGCTAGAGCTGGAGCAATATTTAAACGTTACCCATTTTAATGCGAATTGTAGGTTTTCGGTCAATCAATCCGTGGAGTTAGTTAGCAGGGACAAAGCAAGGAGCACTCCCAGAATCTGTGTATCTCCAATCTCGATTGAATGCATAAAGCCTTTTTGCCGGCGTATAAAAAGATATAACATAATACAAAATGCGGGCAGCCAGTCCCGGACCCCAGCTCCCCCTCTCACTTGAAAGGAGCTGAGGCTGAGGCTGAGGCTGAGGCATGCAGCATTATTGGAGACCCTAAAAGGATTTACGTATAGCTTTGGGGGCGATTTGCGTAATGAGTTTCCTGTGCAAATAAACACGCTAAACATATAAAAGCATGTCAAATGTAGATACTCCCCCATATTGGCTGGCAGGGGGCTCTAGACCTGAAGGAAGCGGCCTAATCTATGTGGAAGAACATTTTTAACTTTTGCTTTCTATCTGCGGTGTATCGAAAACCGAAAACAGTGAGCGCACATATGTACACACATATCCAAGGTAAATAAATAACACAGCTAAAAGGATGTAGAACTCAGCCAGGACTCAGCCGGCACTAGGTATACCCTCACCGGACTTTAAGCATATTTTTGTAAAGCTGTTCTGACCATTACGCAGAATACAATTTAAAATCTCTTGACTTAAAGCTATTTTCTATAATTAAATATAATATTATATACATTATATAGTATATAAGAAAATAATTACAATCGTATATATATGAGAAACAATTTAATTTAATTTATAGGAATTTTATTTATATGTTGCATAAATTTATTTAAGTAAAATGAAATATCTACCATTTGTTGTTAGTTCTTCCCCAGAACTTCACCACCAGTAGTCATATACCAGCTCTCTTTGCTTTATATACTGGCAACTGGCACACACTTGTTCATGGTCAAATAAATATAAATATGATTTGCTCTTTACTACGGCGGTAAATTCAATTTATATTCATATTCATGCACATTCTTCCTGCATTATTTGTAGATTTTCATAACTCATGGCCCGCACACTGCACACCCGTCTCGCAGGCACACACAACACACAGTACACAGCGCACAACAACCTCTAGCTTCGCCTAGACAGTTATGATTTTGAACTTGTGATGCCTTTTCAGTTTCAATTTGTCACGAGCTGTGTTAAAGGTGTGCAATCACCGCCAGCCACCATCCTATATCCTATGGTTTCCCGACTTCGCAGGCACACTATTGCGCAGACGATTTCGGTGTTGAATATAAAGCAGGAAGCAATATTAAGTGGATAAGCCGGGTCCTGGTCGACCGGCAGACACCCTTGCACATGGTCTGGGAAAAATAAAAAGCAGAATAAAGTGAAATCTCCGAGTTGTCTTAACCAGTACTTACTTTTATTGCAATAAAAGGACTCTTCCTCGGTGTATGTATCCTGGCCGTAACAGCGAAAGGCTCCAATTGCATTCGCGTTTCGCGAGAGGCCTTATCCTGGAGGCCTCGATAAACAGTTCGTAAATGCAGATATTTATCAGCACACATGTTAGCAGGCCAGAAAAGTAATTGGCAAATCGTAAATTTATTCCGTTCCACTGATTGATGGCGATGCTACCTACAACTGTGTCCCTGCGGACTCCTGGACCCACTCCGTCGTCGCACGACGTCATTTCAAATAACATTTTCGCATGACCAGACGGCGAGACATTGCCACGGAAGTCACTTAATTTCTGTTCATTTTCCGCGTTCACAATTCATATCCGCCTGAGTTTTAGGTTTTCAGGGTTATCCTGGGTGTCCTGGGTGTCCTGGCAGCCAGCTCGAGGGGAAATGAGTTGAGGAAGGATGCCGCGCGAGATATTTGAGCAGCGGGAGCAGCTCCAGATCAACCGCCGGGGTCAGCCCCGGGATCGAGTCCCAGTCTGGGGGACTGTCTCTCTTCCAGAGAGAGGCATCCGTGTGTAATTGGCGCTTGTCTTAGCCGCACCAAGGACCTTAATCGCAGCCGTATCCCGTCAGGAGCTGGCCAGTCACCGGCACTTAACCTAAGCTGTTGCCAGGGACATATGAATATATGAGAGCACATAGGGGCAGCGCAGGGGGAGAGGCCCCCTTTGGGCCCAGGAGCATCCATTTATGTATGTGTGCAGTTCCAGTCTGGCCCCGGCAGTTGTTATTGCTACTAAACAGCGGGGAAAACACACTGAGAGTTTGAATGCGGCCCACCTAATGAAAATACAAATTACTTCCACACATTGGCACGTTTTCATTCACAATGCTAACACTATTAAGCGGAACGGAGCAGGGCCTCTCCCTCTTCCCCAAAGCGCATATACATAAGTGCGCCCCAACAAGCACAAGCATGTCTGTGTTGTTTACGTGAATTAGGGTGGACCTCTTTTGGGTGAAGAGTTACACACAGGAATGTGTCCTCGCTTAGGATGGATGAAGAAAGCTGACTTAACGGTATAGAATTTGCGAGGTGATTCCAGGCCACTTGTTGGGGTTACTACTACAACTATATAATATTTTATTTTCTTACTTACTTTTTATATTGTTTTAGGTCCGCCCCAATGTGCATAAAGGCAAATATGTAGCCGTGCACATCCGCATCCATGTGTGACAGTCAGTCGATTGGCATATGCAATGAGCACTCTGCAACTCTGCAGCTCTGCAGCTCGGCAGCTCTGCAGCTCATTGCATATGGGAATACAATTATAGTAATTTCCCTATTTTTCCATTCCAAGGCAGAAGTAAGTAGTTTGCACAAAAAGCCGTACTATCAAAGTGTTGGATTAAGATCCATGTGGTATTTATGCTCCATAACAGACGGAACAAAAGGGTTAAGTCGCCAGAATTAAGAGAGTATTATCTGACAGCTGGGCTGCCCACTTGTTCCGATTTCCCATCTCTTGAAGTCGCCACCGGAAATAGCTTCTGATTTAGCAAACATCTCACTTGGCTAGCTAACACTTCCATTTATTTTGTATACCACATGGAACCCACTTCATAACAATTGACGGCTGTGCTGGCTGGATTCCTAGTAACGCTAAGCGGAGGAGCAGACACAGAGTTGAAACCTTTATCTTCATCATAATAAGCATCTGGAAGTGTCATAAAGGTGTCATAATAACATTTTTATAACGCTTTTTGGTAACCGAACCGAGCCATGACATTTTGCGCCGCGACAAAACGCGCAATGAAACTCCGCTCTCATTTTGCACATACACACTCGTACTATTATGATGGCTGCGAAATGCGTAAAATTATAAAACGTTCCTCCCGTCCGTTCCGTCCGTTCCGTCCTTCCCGGCCAATGTGTGGCACTGTGTAGTCTGGCAACGGCCGGGACTCAAAGTGTGCACGCACACTCCTGCAGCGCTCTGTGCAACCATGTCTGACGCGACGCGCTCGCTGCAATTAAGGTGTTTTCATTTAATTTCGCATTAAGCGTATCTGCTTGACATATTTGAAAGAGCGAGCTCCTCTCGATAAAATAAGCAGGATGGAGCCGGCTATAAATGGGTTTCGGGCGCATAGCCACTCGCCACCACGGATAGACAAGTCGGCGGTGGTTTAGCTTGACTAGGCGGTTGATTTCGATCAAGAATGGGTCACAAATAAATATATATATTAGGTGGCAACTTTGGACGATATGCGATCGGAACAAGTGGGCAGCTCGGCTGTCAGAAAGCAACTGTCAACACGTCTTCCGTTTTACTTATAAAAACTTCACTTCGAAGGATTCCATATAGGTATCTATGGCATAAAGGTAGCATTAAATAAATTTGGGTTTACGTCTCTGTCTGCCTATTTAAGTGCATGTGCTCCTGCTAAATGTGCGCTCAATATCGGGCTAAGCTGCAGATATGTATATGCAGCTTAGCCGTGCCACGGCGGACGCCGACTCACGTTAAAATGAAATGTGGCAGGCAATTAAGAGGGCGGAATTGTTAAATTATTGCAACTTTATACCGTACCAGGCCCGCCCTCCACAGTCCACACTCCGTTCCAGCAATCTGCAAGCCCATTACCGGGCGGGCGACGGGCGGCTGGCGGCTGGCGACGGGCACCCAAACAGCACGTCTGCCGCTCAAGTTAATGAGATGTTAAAATGGAATCTTCTCAGCGCTTTTCGTTGTGTACTTTTTAGCTTGGGTCGCTTGGCTCCAACATCTAGTTGTTTGCCAACAACGCCAAAGCCAAGCCAACTCCTTCGCATGTTTGCCTTTACTTTTTGCTGAGTTGTAACGTCAACTGCTCCTGGATGTCCTTTGCTGCTGCTGCTGTTGCCTTTGCTGCGGCTCTTGCTGGCATTGCAGGTATTGTTATTGTTGTTATTATTGTTGCCGTTGCCGTCGCCGCCGTCTGCAGCTGCGTAGAGTCTTCTAATGACGAAGCATTATTAATATGCGTGAAAGATAAGGCCATGCTGAAACCGGAGCGGAGCGCAGCCAGCTCCAATCAAATTTATTGTACAAAAACACTTTCCAAATTATAAGGAGCCGCATTATAATCTCCTCGCCGGAGAAGTCGAGTCCCCCTTTGCCCTATTTTATTGGCACAGGCAATGTGGCCACACTGGGATACAATTATTCAGATTAATAGGCATGCACGTAATTTGAATCTAGCCTGTGGATACACAATACAGATTACTGTAACGGAATTAACCGGTGGCAAGGGTTGCCTTGCTTATTTATGAGGCGGGGTACAGTTTCTTTAGATTCCTTAGAGATAGATAGAGAAGGGGCTGCCACTTGTTTCGATCGCCTTTCCTTTAATGTTGCCACCTAGTCTACCATCGGTAACGAAAGGCAAAAAACATATTAAAAAGTGTTAATATTTTATACAAATTAAAATTCTATTTTAGGATTACCTTTAATTTACTATACTCTTTGATCGGTTGAGAAAGCGGTAACAGCGGAACAGAGATTATCGGTGAATTAAACCATAATAAACCATTTTTGTTTCACCCTAAATGCTGGAAGCATTTCGAACACCTACCAGGGCATGCCAACATGCTTAATTTATGCAAACCGGGACTCGGCGCGATAAACTGGAACTAATTTAACGTGGTCCTGGGAAGTGGACGCATACAAAGGATAACTCCGATCCGTTAACCACCGGCAAGGCCCCCCACCTCGGTTAGCCGGCCACACGCCCCGAAACGTATTCAAGTGTGTGAATGCGCACTTAACGCGTGAAGTGGCAAAGGGAGCAGCCCCTGGCCCTTGCCGCCCCTGCCCTGCTCGGCCTGAATCATTTTAGCGGACAGTTGCGTCATGTATGTAAATAAATTAACAAAAAGCCGGACGGACAACAATTCAGCTTAAAATCGGAGAGAGTAGTAAAGCCCACCGGGCTAACTAGGAGGTACCAAGGGTCTCCCTTTTTTCATGTTACTCACTGTGGTTGTTCCGGAGGCAGCGATTGTCCTCGGAAGGCAACGAGGGGCTCCTTCGACCCGAGAGCCGTGTTCGGTCGTTATTGCTTCTCGATGCTTTTTTACACGCAATCATGCATCTGTAGGACAACTTTAATCCTTTGGAAAATTGTTGCATCACTGTAACCATCGCCGTCGCCGTTGCCGGAATCCCAGCGCCTCCCGTCCCTTCGGCCAGGGCCAGCCTGCTGTCCTGCTTGTGTCAACAATATCAAAGGCACTTCGTGCACTCCCTCCAGCTTTGACACAGACTGATTGCCTTGTGCGGCTCGCCTGCCTGCCTGCCCGCCTGCCCGCCTGTCGTCGGTCGCCTTCGGTTATCATCTGCCGGGCACACCTGTATAAATATGCGAAAAATCTCCGGCACGACAATGCCATGGCCACCCATGGCCAATTGTTCTATTGTCATCACAGCCAGGCAACTTGTTGGTGTTAACACCTTTGTCGCAACACGCAAAAGGCGTCAAGCACTGCCGAGTGCCGCCCGACATCCGAGGGACCCTGCACACGGGGCGTATACGTATTAATGCATGGACACACTACACACAGCACTAAATTAACTGACTCCGTTAAAGGCCAGGTACCCATTGACTTAATTATACTTGAGCGCATACTCACATGCACAGTGCAGCGAAATTATCCCGGGGGAGGGGTTGCCTGGTCACAGGAAGCCTAGCGGATACTTAATATGCGGTAGGGGTCCCTCCGCGCCAACGTTCCTCAGCAGCTGCCCAGCGAACACTAAGATTTTGATGGACTCAGTACCTCCTTTTATAGAGTGCGATCGAGCGGAGAGAGAGAGAAAGTTTGGCTCTCTCGAGAGAGCTATCACTAGTCACCTGCTACGGAGGACGGAGTGCGATCGAGCTGAGAGAGAGAGAAGCTTGCTCTCTCGGGCGATCTATCTAAATCTAGCTGTCTCTTGTCCGCTTGCCTGGGAACTGGGACCCGATCCCCGCTCGGAATATCTGCAGCTCACTAGGCGCTAGCTTTCTTAAATCTCTTAATTAAATTGAATTATTTATCAGTCTTTTATTTTTAGCAATAATTGGTGATATAGTACGGGTTGCATATCCCAGGTTCCTTTGCATTGTGGCAACAGCACATAATCACGCAGAGCGCTTTGTTGCCGCGCTTATATATATCTCTGGGCGAAATTCCAATTAACCTGACGAAAATAATTTTCCTGACTTAAAGCCCTGCACCTTCTTGGACCTCCCAGGTCCTGGTCCTCCTGCTGCCGGCCATTGCCTGAGTAAGGTATAAATTAAGTGCGCCCACAGCCAAAACGCCGAGCCAAGGAGCGAGCACACAGATAAGGCAAATTAAAAACCACGTCCAATGTGCCAACAATATGTCTGGATGGGATGGGGATGGCGATGGGGATGAGGATGGGGATGGGGATGAGGATGCCGCCGCAACCTGCAGTGCGACCTGGGAGCGCAGCAGCAGCCATTTGTTAGTCTGCAGCGACCACAAAATGCTTCCTTAACTTACACCAAAGTCAAATCATAATTAATTCTGCGGTCCAGCGGCCAAATCGTCCTTGCCATATAAAAATATAATCAATTAATTAGACGCCAGCGTTTAATTGGACTTTCTGTTGTCCCTTTAAGTGGTATCTACGAGTCCGACTTCCTCTAGATTTCAGACCGGGTTATAGATGTAATATGTATAATACATAGAATTTAAAGGCATAAAAAGTCTGATTTTTAGGTACAATGTATTTGAGTCTGCGTAAATGTTCTTAGGGAAACATTAAGTGAGGACAAGGTCCTCTGTCTCTTTAAATGGATTCAAAAGGATGTCTGAAAATAGAGAAGTTTTTACCTGCTTAGAAAATATGCTTAACTATCCCTGAATGAACCCAAACTTATAGGAGCTAATATAGTTCTTAATTTCAGTGTTGCGTCATGATGTATAAATATATAACTAAACTCAAAGGGATTCACCCTCAGTTAAATACTTAGCTGAAATGAACCCTCAATGACCAAAGGATAAGCCGGGTGACCATCAGCTAAGGTCATCTATCTGTCCTTCGGTGCTTCCCAGGGAAATAAATTGAGCATTACACCCCGATTTGGCGATTCTGCGATTTTCCGGCACTGCAGCAGCAAATCAAGCGGCGTTGTCCGGGGACTGAATGTATGCAAAGCTGTTTCTGTTTTATAGTTATAGCCGTGGCTTAATGTGCTTCTGTTTCGATTTCACTGACCGCGTCGCGCCGTGCCTCCACCCTGGACTGCGCTTTGAAATTCTGTTGCCAAAGCCAGGCCAGAGTCAGGCCAGAGCCTGAGCTAGAGCCGAGGCCAGCGAGAGACTGGCGGAGTCACCTATACCAGGGGACGCGTTTTTATTGTCATGTGGGCTGGCTGGGTCCATTGATTCCACTCGCATGACCGTGTGTGCCCGTGTGTGCCCGTGTGTCTGCCAGGGGTACTTGTGTGTACTAATAAAAAGGTAAAAATGCCTCAATTTCGCTTTTTTGTAGGCGAGTCAGCCAACCGACCGATTGTGATGTCGATGTCGATGTCGCTGTCGCTGTTGCTGTCGGTGTCGGCGTCGGTTGGGGATAAGTGGGCTTGGCCTGGCCACCGATTTTTGGTCTCACACTCCCATCAGCGCAGTGGATGCGCGGGTAGTTGTGGCTAGAGGTCCGCTCGCAGCGGAGTGTATCGCATTTTGAATGTATTTTGGAGCATTAACCCTCCAATGCCCGGGTTATTTGAGTTATTGAGCCCACTTAGTGCCAGGTCAGTTTCCTCTAATTACATTCCAGTTTAGCCATTGATCTTGGTTATGGGAAATTACTAGCCTATCTAAGTAAGTCTCTAAAGCCTCTGCTATATGTGGCATTTATGTCACTATTCTTACCATTCATAGAGGGATACCTTTTAATTTCTAGACCGCCCAGAGACCTGCTTGCCTCGACCAAGATCCCCATCGATTGAGCTGGAAAAGCAGGGCCACAGCTAGAAGAGATTTATGTGGTCTACGCCGCGCTCCGTTCCCGTTATTCCATCCATTAGACGGGTTGTCTGCCGCACTCGCAAAATACGCAAAAAAGGAAGAAAATGATGAATTTCCATACTCTCCGGGCTACGTGCCCTGCTCCGGCCACCGATCCGGCTGCCTTCGCTCTGACCAGCCAGGCAGCCAGTCAGCCAGGCAGCCAGTGGCTCTGACAGCACTGCTACCTACCAGCGGCAGCAGCGGTTCAAAGGTGCGCGCTCCCGCCGCCGCGCCTCGTCATGCCCCAACGCAGCAAGCAGCAAGAGTCGCTCGGAGTGCCAGGGGTGCCAGGGGTGCCGCCGGCACGAGGCGCGGCTCGTGTCACTGGTTCAGCCGACGACGCCGACGACGGCCGCCCGCCACTCCACGGGGCCGCCGGAGACTGATGCTGCTGCTGGGTCGCGGGCAGCGATGCAGTGCCCCGGCGAGGCGGATGCGTTACGTGGCCTCGCCTCGGGTCGTCTCGGGTCGCTCTTCGTGCGGACACCGCACACAGACGCAGGCCACCACCAGGCACACGTACGCGCACACGGACACGGACACGTGTACGTGTGCCTATCCATATACTGTCTGTGTCTGTATACGACGAGCCCTTGTGCTCGCCCACCGGACTTGGAACTTGGGACTTGGGGGTTGAAAAGCGCCGAGTGCCGGAGTGCCGAGCGTCGGGCGTCGGGCGTCGGGCGGCTGGCCTTCTCTTGGCCTGCAAAAAGTTTTCATTATGAACGGAGCAGCAGTTGTTGGTTCATTCGATTCGGGACGTTCGAGGCGGAAGTTAGTGCCACGCTCGCTCTGGGCCACAGAGGAATCTGTTTACAACGCTCGACGCCTGTTGGCCCTGGGTTCGCGTGAACATTCGGTGTTGTGTCAATTTTTTGCTGCTAATACTCGAGCATGTTTTTTTGTCAGTGATACTTGGTGCCACAAACAGCCATATGTGCCTAAGAAGCACTCGAAAGCAATGAATATTTCCAGAGGAGAGCCCGGCCGACTCACAGCTGTTTGGAACGCAGGCGACCACAACAAGTTGCGAATGCGCCCACCCTGCCACCTTGAGGAGGTCTACGTAGGCGAGCACGCCACTTCACGAGTAAGTTTGACTTATCCCCGACATCCGCAAGTACCTTTGTACCAACAAATAGAGTTCTGGACCAAATCATATCTGGGAGTACGCCAATAGAGCTCAGTTAGGGCAGAAGCCTTTGGTGGACGCCGCGTCGGAGCCTGATGTTAACAGGTGTCCGCAGGTGACAACCGAGCGGGCTGGCTGCCGAAATCGGCGGCTGTCCGTCGGCATCTGAAATTAACCATAATAGACAATGGATGTGCAAATTAAAAACAAGAGGAAAAGTTAAACCTCTGAAGCAGAAATTACCCCAGGATTAGTCAGTTTCACAAAAAAAGTTAGGCTAAAATGAGTCATTATCTGGTTATTGAATGGTTTTATTATTCTGGCAGGGAGATGGCTCCTTTTTTAGATCTAAAAATCCTTCAAATTTGACCAATAATATGCTTGAATTTTAAGCAAGTTTTAGAACTTAAAAAAATATTTTTAATTTACTTTGTAGCATTGCCAAAACAGAGAGCTCCGAACTGGCCGAACGGCATGCAATCTTCGGCTGCACGAAGACAGCTCTCTCGCTCTCTCTATCTCTCACTGTCTCTATCTCTCTCCTCTCTCTCTCTCTATCTCTCACTATATTTCTCTCTATCTCTATCTCTCGCTTCATTTCTCTCCATCTCTCCCTGGTTTTAATAGAAGAAGTTATAACTTTGGAAGACCCATATTTGATACCCTTTTTCAATCTGAATTCCTTGGTTAATATATAGGGCAGGACAAGTGCTATTGCATATATAGGGAACACTCGATCGATTTTATTTTAATTAAAAATATATGTATTTGTATTTTCATTTACAATCGAAGCCAATCCACATAATTACTTAATATGACCCTACTTGTTACAAAACTAAATCCACTCGCCTGGCTATGCTGATCAAGTATACTTTATGATATTGCAAAAGTCTCCTTAAATAGGTTACCAACTCGTGGCCAAAATTATAGTACCCTACTAGGTTACCCCAGACTTCCCCACATACCTCTTGCCAGAGTATGATCGCAATAGTTGGTCAGGCAGTCAGGCAGTCAGGCGATGCTTTGTGAATGGTCACAGGCACTGGCACTCCGCTCTTGGCCTTTATGGTTCGTTCTGGTTGCCATTGAAGCACAATTACACCGTGTTCGGTCGCCAACTAGCCAGCCAGCCAGCCAGCCAACCAAGCAGCCAAGCAGCCAGTCAGTCAAACAAACTGGCCAGCGCCATCCGGCCATCGAACTACATCTTTGTCCACTTTGTCCACGGTCATGGTCTATTGCCTTGGGAGTGCGCTTGGACTTGGACTTGGCCCGACACACAAAATAATACAAATCGAGGGAGTTCCCCTGTGTTTTTCAGTTCACCAAGTCAACGATCAAGCTCTGGGGCTGACACTACCAACTATATATATATATTGTGGCAAGGATATGCTCGAGTTGGAGCCGATCGACCGACTGGAGTAATGGGAGGCCATAGACAGATCAGGATACTGAGATACTTTCGAAAAGTAAATGCGATGAAAGTGCGGAACTAACGAAACGCAACGGAGAACTTATTTTAGGAACTGTCAGCATATAGCCATGAAAGCCAGCCACCCTGACTATCGAGACAAAAGCTAGTGATAAATTTTGAGATACACGGAGGGTAGACGGTAGGCAGGCAGGCAGGCAGCACCGGAAATGTGCGTGTCACAATACCACACACTCCCTCGCAAGCTGCGACTGTTGTTGTGACTGTGACAGTACCAGTACACGTTACAGTACACGTTTGTCAACTTCCGCTCCACTTGTTGGTGTGCGTAAGTGTTTGCCGCAACAAAGAGGTTTCACAACATCCGCCTCCACATCCGTTCCGACCGCCGACGGCAGCCGACTTCTGCCGCCATTGCCCTGTAGTACCCTGTACTACTACTAAGGGCAGTCGGCAGTCGGCAGTCGGCAGCCGTATTTTATCAAATGAAGTAGAATAAACTTGGCATTCGAGTTGCTTATGTCTCTTGGAGCCTTGGAGTTCCAGCACTCGGGTGTGTGTGTGTGTGTGTGGGTGTCGAATGATGCATTGTGCTCCTGTCTTCCTGTCTCTCTGTCTTCCTGTCACACATCCTAAAAGTTTCAGTTACGTCAGAATTACTTGTGACATATATATATATATATAAAGTATAGCTAGTACAGCTTGGACAAGACCAGCCTACATACACTGTCCGCAGACCTCTGTCCTGGCTGCTTATTTATTTAAAAGGTATTGTTTGTGTTTCAACTTTATTTCTCTACTTAACAGACTTTTATTGTCTTTCTTGATTTGTATTTTTAATTCTCATATTTTGTAGTGTTAACTAAAACAACTGTTTTGTACGATAATGTAATGCACAATTTATTTATTACAAAAATGTAACAAGTTTGCACCTGTCATTTATGAATATTTAAAACCCTTGAAAATAAGAAAGAGATTCAATTTTGAAGATATCCTATGGCACCTATGCATACCCTATCGGTACTGCCAATTCAGATGCAACCCTGTCCTTGGTTTCCGATGTTTGACTAGGTGGCAACTTCACAGGACAGGCGATCCTGGAAAGTAAGGTGTCAGACATTATGTGAAGCTTCAACATTATACAGGAACAATTCTAAGCATTAGAACAGAAGAAATGCCTTAAAGCCACATAGTGGCCTCTGCTTTTTTCGTTTTTTTTTTTTAACAGGTTTATTGGTATTAGTTTATTTTTAACTTTTATGTATATATATGTCCATAGTCCCCAGGCCTACTTCTGCGTGGAATGGAATGCAACCACGGCTGGGCCCGTTCGCTGATGCTGCTTTTAATGAAATTACGCACTGAAAATCCTATTATATGGTTATTGTATTGGAAACAAAAAAAGCTCGGCAACATTCTGATGTAGCTGACTTTGTGTCCAATAATTCGATTTATTCACTTTTTACCGAGCGAGAGGCGCCCGGCACCCGGCACCCGGTCAGGGCCACCCTTTAATGGCACTCTGAGTGCATTAGATCCAAAGTGGCTGCCAGCAAACTTTATTATTGCGGCTGAGTACCAATAGCTCCATCTACCTGCACCTGCACCTGCACCTGCACCTGTACATATGTGCACGCACTCAAATTAAGGGTACATATGTGCTACAGACTCAGGGAGTTGCCCTGTGCCTTGGCTTTAATTTGGGTTTTTAGGAACCAAATGCGGTAATTATGCAGCGTAAGAACTCCCTAAAAAATTAAAGTTAGTGAAGTTACTTCTAAGATGATTCACAAACACGTTTGTTGCTGTTTGTGTGACAGTTGTGGGGGTGGAACTCCATAAACGGGAACAAGGTAAATGATTAATAACACGGGGATCATGTGTCCAGCACCCAACACAAAGAACGCAAAGTAGGCGCCTCAGAGGCCCCCGCGGAGGCAGGCCACCACCACGAGCAGGTGGGCCAGGCTGATCCAGTAGCACAAGTTGGCGTTGTGGGGGGGCAGCGGGGCCCTGAGCTCCCGGGGGTTAAAGGTTAAACGCTGTTCTGGGGCCAGCAAGGCCGCCGGATCCGAGGTCTCCATGTCTGCGTTGTGCTTCCTGCGAGGAGTCCTGCGACTGGACCCTGTCCTGGCTGCGCCGGCTCCGGACTGCAGCAGGATCTCCTCGTAGGCCGGCTTCAGGGTAGCCATTTGCTGGGCCAGGTTCCCGTCGCCCGGCATGGTGATCAGGGAGCCCTCGGAGTGCCCCCGCCACAGCAGGGGTCCCCCCGACGAGAAGGAGCCCTCCACCGAGACCCCCTCGAGGTGGTGCAAGTCGTCAAGGGACAGGGCTCGGTGCAAGTAGTTCGGGGTAACGTTCGAGCATATCTCCTGGACACTTAGGGGCAGATCGAAGTGTGGATAGCAATTGAGGCCGATGTTTCCCATGTGGTGGCGGCGTGGGTCCTGCTGCAAGAACCCATCAGTACCGAGGAGCTCAGGGGGCTATTGGGAACACCTACCATGCCGCCTACCATGCGCACAAACTCCAGGGCATCGGGTCTGGGCTCCCCCGCGAGCAGGGACTCCTTGGCCTGCTGCTGGAGGCGGCACCGCTGGAGGCTTGCCTGGGTCCTCTGGTCGGACACTATCACCGGCCTCTGGTTGGCGGTGTGAAGGGTTCGCATCAACTCGTTCATCGAGGGATTGGTCAGGTGGAGGCTCTCCGAGCCGTTGGCAGCGTCCTCGTCGTCCTCGTCGGAGCTCAGCGGCAGAGCAACAAGCGGTTCCTGAACCATGGCTTGGCTCTCATTATCCTGTAGACCTTTGTTGGCACCTGCGCCGGTTGAAAATGCGCGACTGGCTCTGTGGGCGGATATGGGCGGTGTGTCTTTGGCTAATTACTCGGCATTCGGTTCGGGCTTACAGTTGCATCCACATTTCTAGGACCACTTGGGACTAGTCAGAGGGCGTACCCATTTATCGAGGTACCAGCAAATTTAGAAATTTTGTGCAAGTTCGAAATGAGAAATGAGACTCAAATCGAATAGTTTGACATTGTCGAATGTGTCACCAGTACTCCAGGGCCCACTTTGTTCGCTTTACCAACTCTCCCCTGCCTCAGCTCAATCAGAATTATAATTAATACTTAACATATTATATATATACATTAAATATTACATATATTACTCTAACCAAACTACTCAGTATTTTGCAGGCAGAGAACTAGGAAGCCGCCAGGATAATGTGGCCTAGGGCAGCTACCCTGGATACAACCGAGCAGCACCTGTTTCGAGCACAGCCACCAGTCATCCTGAGTGCTTTCTCTGTATGCCAGCGAGTCAAAAAGTTAAGAAAGTCCCCACTGAAGTCGGGTTTCGTTAACAGCGGGCTGGTATAATTGCAACAAGTTCGTTGTCGACGAAACCTGCATGCTGTGTGGAAAAACAACGCCTGAAGGAGCCGAATTAAGGACAAGCCAAGGACTTTTCGGAGTTGTCCCTTTAGAAATGTTGGTGCTAAAAGAAAGTGTATGCCACAGGCATTGTTTGCAGCTACGCCAATTTTTACTATTTGAAAACGACGTCTTTAATTTTTAATTTAATAGCTGTCACACACACACTTCGGCATTCTGACATGGACAACCCTTTTTTGTACTCTTTAAAATCTATTTTAGCTCTTGCAATAATTGTCTTTATTTCGCCTGCACTAGTTCGTATATCCTTGATATATATACATCTCTTGTTGATACATACAATATATACCCGCCACAGAGTAACTCTTCAGCGGACTCGGTTGTCTCCAGCCAGTCGTATCAGTCAACAGGTAGTGCCCGGGTCCTCAGCCTGCCGGTATATAAGATGCTCCTCTGGGCCAGCTGCACATGGTGAAGCAGTCTTCGAACTGCTGTGGACAGGACCATGGTCACATAGAGACGGTGAGTTTACTTACCCCCATTTCCGGGGAAGGCTGACTAACCCCATTCTTAATTCGCAGACTTCGATCGGGGTCAGCCTGAGGAGGAGGACCCATCACCCAGAGGACAGAGCCAGATATCAGTGCCCGGTCAGGGAGCTAAGGGAGGAGCAGCAAAATCTAAGCAACGCCTAATTCCCTCTTTTAGATTCCAGGAGCGACTTAAGCCCTTTGGATCACAGGTGTTCCATACACCTGAAGCACACACTCTCGCTCTTTGAAGCTGCAATTTAAATTAAATGCGAATAGATCTCAATGGAATCATATTTTTGTATATATACCATAATGAAATGATGTACGATGTACTTGATAGGATAAGTTACAAGAAATGTTGTTGAAATTAAATAAAGAAGCTCGTCCTTGAGTCCAGCAGACGCTGCTTGGAGTGTCTGCCTTCTTAGTGGTCACCACCTAGAGATCTGGGCAGTTGGTCAACGGAGGCAGCTTGCTGGGATCCCTCCAGTGGCACTTGGAAGGATTGTCCGCATATCACTGGAACTTGGTTGGATACCCTCTCATAGCAAATTGTTGAAGCCATCATCTGACAAACAAAGATGCTCGAGTACGCTAAAGGGATTAACCTAAGGACCATCTCAAAATTGGAGACCTTAAGCGGATGCTCATCTTTTACTGGGATGTTCCTAGTTGGATCTTGTAGGTGCTCTCGGTTCTCGGACTTTCGACTCGACTTATCGATCTGTACGACACAGAGTCTTCTCCAGGAATATTCGAGATATCAATAATGTCCGTGTTGCCGCGTTCAGTGTCCTTGCAAAACTATGAAGAATCGACCCAAAGTTAGGGCAGTCTGGAACCAGATAATATATAGGCGAAGTGTAATGTAGTTCGAATATATCTGATAGCTGCCCGGTGCCTTTGCTTTCCCCTCGTTCCAGGACATTCTGGCGCAGGGGCCCAGGAATGAAATAAGGTTCAATAAGGATCACCCATTTGGTGTACTCTATATATTGTTGGTAATTTATTAAATCGTCATTTACAGTATTTGGAGACCGAACGATTTATGTAAATATTCATACGTTTATAAGGTTTAAATTTCGGCTCTCTGACCTCGAGATTATATTTATTATTGGCTGACGGTCGATTATAAAATCGCAAAATACAATTTGTTTTAATTATAACAAAAGCCATCGTAAAATCTATATTAAAATTGTAAGTGATTGATACATTTTCTTAGCTTTGTTTTGTGTTTGTTTTGTTGTTGCTCTCAAAGGTTAACAAAGCTGTTAACAAATTGTTCACTATTTGTTCTGCTTTAATCTCGTTTATATGTACTTGCACTAATTTGTTGACCAAGAACAAAGATTTACGTATAAGTTGTTTGCGTGTGTGTGTATTCTATATATTTGGGTATGTACTGTACGATTTAATGTTTTAACTTAAAGAAGGGCTGGTGCATGTGTAGTGTAGTTCTGTGCGACTGAAGGGACCAGAGACCTGCACTAGTAAGAAGGTAGTGAGTGGGATTTGGAAGAGATTATAATTGAGCACCAAATAGAGCCGATATAATTCGATTGCCATCATCGAAAACATCGATTCTTTTCCAGACACTCAGCCCTAGTTCTTGCTGTCAATTTTCCCATGCAAAACAATAAATTAAAAAGAAAATAGATGCTAATTCTTCTTATCTAGTTGGGATAACAAGATAATTCGTTTTCTTCTAGACGGATACTAATAGAAAATCACAAACAAATCGAAGCGGGTGCAGGTCTCCGGCACACACTTATCCTTTGCCTTGTTGAGTTATCGAAGTAACAGCAAGGACAGGAAACAATCGGAATATGAAGGATGAAGGATGAAGGCATCAAAGATAGCGATACGGTATCGATAGCCTTTGCTGACTAAGTTGCTCATTTGATTTGGTTTTGGTTCTCTAGACTCGTCGTGGATAAGCGAAGTACAAGTGAAGGCGTGTGGGTAAACCTATTTAATAATTATATATTCTTGTTCTGTTTAGTTGGAGATTACATGTGCTTGGGTCGGCGTTCTTCGTATTATTCAGAGTGGTAATAAAAGGTTTAGCAATGGAGTAGATTACTATTTATGTATCTCTAAGATTCAAAAGATGTGTGTGTGAAGTTCGAGAAGAGAAATTATATTGTATTATTCTAAGTATGAGTCCTTCCTGGTCTGATCTCGGCACTATGTTCCTCGAGTTGCTGTGTCTTATCTGGATATAGTCTTATAACATTCTAGAGACTACAAAATAAATAGTAATAGTAAGTGATCACCTTCGATGTGGCTCGTGTTAAGTTCTAAAGAATAGATGCAAGTGTTAACCCAAGTTTGACCTCAGTAGTCGGTTGTCTTACGTGTATTCATAGAGTTACAAGTGGAATAATATTGGCCTGTACCGCGGTGTATTCAGACCAATACAACACCGTCGTTAGATATATCTACGGGTGTGTGTAGGTAGTGTGTGGATCTCCCCCCCTATGTTGTGCTACATAGGAGCAAGGGGCCTCAGCATACAATCTTCTTATCACTGTTTGCAAATGGATTTTTCCATTTTTCCTCCTGCCAGTACTTACTGGCAGCAGTTGCCGGAAGAAAAATAGTTAATAACTGTCAAAAGTGTTGCAGTTTGAGCAATCTTTTGTATTTGCACATTATTTATATGTTTGCTTGCAAGTACGGGCTTCGTTAAAATTCTGGCATTTATATATATATTATATGTCTTTGCTACTATTTTAGGCAAATAATCAGGCTAAACAACTGAAAATTGTAAGAGTTTCAACCATTTATATAACAAGAAACAAGTATACTCGTTAATGACTAGCTTTGTAAATACAAAATATGTGTTGCTGTTCCCAACTTATTTAGATTGTAGAGAGGAGGCTCTTCGCGTAATAGTAATTAATTTCTTAGGTAAGTCTAATAAATATTGAACAATAATTAGCTGAACCAAACTAACCCTTATAGACTTCGCTTTATATATTTCCCATACATATATATATATTTATTTATTTTAAAAGATGTTTCCCTTGCTTTGTTCTCTTTGTTCTCTCTGCTGGGCCTACTGTCTCGCCTTGCATTAATAATAAAAAAAAAAATGATACTGGAGAAACCCCAATTATAGCATCCTTTGCCCCAATGCATATCGATGCATCCTTGTGTAAAATCCCTTACTTGAAATTCTAATTAGACAAGCATTGTTATTTTGTAATAATTTTGTTCGTTCCTATATCGGTTATTATGGTTATTATCTGATGCTGCTTCTATAACATAGAATATTTAAGAATGGATAAAATGCAGCTATGCTGGAAGTACTAGTAAAATTTAGTATCACAGTATTTTATATAAGATCAACTTTTCTTTATCCATTATATATGCGGTATTGTTATGCAAATATTACTTAAGTCAATTATGTCGTCACATTATTAGTTGTTGTTAATTGTATAAACAAGTAATGCAGAGGAGTCTAACACGTCTCGTTGTTCTGTGTGCCCCGCAATATTCTTTGTTGAAACATATTGGTAATATACTGAACTTGGAGGAGTACTGACACAATCTAGTAAGTTAATGCAACAACAGACTGCAACTGCACAGGAGACACACAGGCGGTTTCTAGCCACTATACTGCACAATGCTGATGTTCCAGGACGCTCAAGAGTCTTGCCGTCTCCTTCACTCTGGTGTTTCAAGCGATTTTTAAAGAACTCTGATACCTTCAGATCGGACAAGCGGAAGACACATGGGGGAGCCCTGGCAGGCACCGGAAAACAACGAATATTTCCGGTTTGTGTACAGGGCCTGAGGGAACTGAGTTTGCGGTCAAGCAGAAGCTGCTACAGTATATCGAGTTGAAACTATATCCATTATACTGAGACGAAAACTAGGATGCCGCTAAGTTACGAAAGAAATGGCGATAGTTAGATATTAGATAAAATTACGCTACAAGCTGCTCAAACTTTGTAACTAATCTATTCGCTTCCATCTACTTGATATTGGTAATCACAAAGAAATCTACATAATCGTAATTGATCAAATGCTGTGTTGCCTGGAACACAGAGTATAATTATAATACCTTGAAAATGGGTGAAGGTTGGTATGTATGATTCGAAGAAGAGTACGTTACGTGGTTACGTGTGAAAGGTATGGATGCAGATTCACCCTAAGTCTACTCTGAGTTTATATAGGCGTGACTTTATCAGTAATAATATTATTATTATTATTATGTCCTTGCAAATAACATTACCTAACAACATACATTGCTTAATCGACACACAGGACCCATGGCTGTGTGTTATTGTTATTTCTCGACTTTATTCCAATGATTTTACATATTTTTCAAGTGTTCGTAACAATATTTATTACCACAATCTCTTTCTCGTCGAATAGGCACAAACAGAAGAAATCTAATGAAAGCCCACCGTGTTTATCGTTAGATCTAAGCAGTGTAGCTAAGGCGTATATATCTTTTCTGGTATTTGTATTGGTTTTTGTATTTTAAAACGAATTTTAGAGAGCGAATCGTCGAGTGGGGATGGAGAGAACTAAGGGTAGGATATGGAAGAGTCCGTGTGGCCGCCAATTTCGAAAATGAATTGATATTGATATCAACAAAAAACGCCATAATACTCCTTTACTCAGTTCCAGCATAAAAACTACATTCTATTCTATAAATATTCTAGAGCCGTTTTTCATTATTCGAGCATTAGCATCTTTGTGCTTGTTGCTGTCGCATTGTGGGGAATACAAGGAATACAAGGTTGGCAGGTTGTCCTTCGTCATATTATAACATTTATCTCGCTGTTTACTTAACTCGCAACCTAGATGCGAAGAATTGTACCTAAAGTCTATGTCGTCTAACTCTATTAATTGCTTGCCGTTACTTTTGTCTTTTTTTATAAATATATATAGTAGTATCGCTGAATGCAGTCATTCGACAAGCCCGAACTCGTCTTGTTCGATTGGTTTCTTCAGCCAACTGCCCAGATCCTCCCGCTTGAATGCCGAAAACAGTTCCAGCTTCGCCGTCTGCAATGAAATAAGCAATACAAACCATAAGTAGGCTGTATACTCATCTATAAAGACGCACCTGATAGTCCTTCACGTTCGCCTTTGTCTGTCCATAGTCCGTGGTTACCTTGCGGATCGGAATACCTGGCAGATTCTTCATTAGAAATCCGTACTTAACGAAAAAAGCTTGCTTCGTGATGCGCGATACTTGGCCGCCAATGGTTCGACCCGTCAGCGAGTTGACCACCTCCAACTCGGTGTCCCCGATGGTCCAGTTAATCCCAAAGTTCGGTGCCTTGGCCTGATTCCGCGGCTCCGCTGAGGTGACCAGCGCCAGGCGTGGCTTGTTTAAGTGGTACGGCGGCGGCAGACCTTGGATGGACTTCTCGATGCGGCCACAGACGGCACGGTACATGTGCTCCGGGTGCAACAGACTGCCCAGGACAATCGAGTGCAGGTATACGGGTTCAATTATGGAAGACAGCAAGGAACCTTGTATACCCACGATGTTCCAACGTGCGATTTTGTCCGAACAGGACATTGTCAGCAGGCGTTGACCCTAGGAGGCATTCCGAGCCAGTTAAATGCGTGCCACTATTAAGTTTGCATTATTTTTGCTCACCTGCAACACCCCATCCCAGGTCTGTATTCCATCGCTGCTCTTGACTGGAATCGTACCCTCGCCGGACTCTATTTTCGTGCGCAACTGACCACGGGCTTTTCTGTTGGTTGATGATTATTTCATGTATGATTCGTTGGGAAATCGCGGCATTGCAAAAATATATGGACGTGAGAAAATATCATAATTATTCGCAGATCGAAATGGTAAGAGTTTCAGAACATGCCAAGAGATCTTATGGGGAACAGAACATTGTTTGAATTACTTCATTTTGCTGGTTTTTCTTCACTTCCTAAACGAAAAAAAATGTTCACACTTTTATTTTCAAGTAAATAATTTCTTATTCATTTTTCAAATTAAATTTAAGTTTGTTTCCTGGAAATTGTCACACCTTCTATATTTTATAGATCCTGACTTGACTGAAATTAGTACAACCTCTTTAATCCTTTATCATATTAATAAATTTTATTATAATGTTGTTTCTCCTCATTTACACAGACAAGACAGACAACTTAGAACATCTAGAATCTCTTTCAAAATGGTTTCGAATCAAACTATAAGCAAATCAGTTATTAAACTGCTTCAATCCAAGTAGCTGAAGTAGAACTGGAAAAGCATCGATGGTTTCGATGTTTTCGATGTATTAATGTGCGAATATCGAACATACATCGATGTTTTTCCAGGTCTAATGCAGAAGCCACAAAAATCGCTGCTTCTGCTGCTATTGTAACTCAGGAAATTCAACTTCGACAGCCTTTTATTTAAACTCTAATACAGGTTTTCTAAAACAAGCATTATATAAAATACCGATTGGCTGAATAGTGATTTCAGAACCTGAAAAGCAGTTGCCCTGAGGAAGATTTCTTTGTCAACTATTTAAGGCATTAGGATACCTGAACTATATTTAATATATTTATATATTCATGCTTGTTCACAGATTGTCATTGACCTTATATTCATACATACAGTGGCAGCATATACATTGTAGTGGCAAAAGTCATCTAGTGAAAGTGCGAAACTTATTACAAAAATTTATAAGTCCCGACAACGAAATACCCGAACTTCTGACGGCAGTTTATAGTGCATAAACCATTCCCTTATACAATATAGTCCCCTTAATCTTACTATTACTATATATAACATTGATTTAATCAAGATATAAGGAGGTTCCAAATATATAATATGTAAAAAAAAACATAGTAAAACTGTTTACAAATCGTGTTTAGTAACCCTGTTTTGCAGTTTTTGCCAAAACGACTCGTGACACCTACAAATTATATATGCACGCAGCTGTATGCTCATACATATGTATATATATATACGTATATAGGTAGTATATATATATATATATGTATTCAAGTAAATGTCTGTCAGCGAACAGAAAAGAGGGAAAGGTACAAACAAACTCTTAACTCGTCTCCTCTTCTCTGAACAACTCGAGAGTGTAGTAATTAACATAATATAAACTATTGTTGTTGTTGTTATTTGTTGTAATAATAAATAGCAAGTATTTGTAAAATATCGGTAGTACCAACCTATTTGGATGTTTATCAACACCTGTGTCGTTTTCGTGAGGACTAAATATCCGTGCATCCCCACAAGGTGCTGTATTTATATACAAATGGAAATGTACCCCGGATTTTAGTTTATAAGGGTATTGCCCATCAGTATTCCTCACGAAAATCGACTGATATGCTGTGGCTAAATTTAAGAGAAAATTGAATAAGAGTAATCAAATGTAAATTAAAGTAAAATTATATAGATTTATGTTTTTTAAATTGCATTCGTTCTTTTCACCCATACACACACAAGTATATATGAAAAGAAGTCCGACACAAAGCAATACAAATACAAATACAAATACGAAGCGGGGCGAAAGTATAAAGCCAATAAATAATACTCGAAAGGCTACTACGGCTTGGAAACCTATCTTTGCTCTATATAAATCACACAACGTAGGTGATATCCTACACAGCCAATAAAGTTTCACTTCAAGAGCCTTCAATGATAATTACTGGGCCTTCTTAAGCTTGTAAGTGGCTAAACACAACTGAATACTAATAATAGAAACATTAAATATATAAAATAGGAATTTACATGATGTAGAAGACTCTAAATACTGCAGGTGCATTATTTGAGAGATAGTTAAATAGCAGACAAGACTAGGTATTATCAAGATGTCCTTATGGAACTTATGGAACAAAGGCATCAGTCTAGCCGCTTTCGAAATCATAAGGGGTAACATAAATACTCTAAGTCGGCTTAGAGCACTGTTATCATGTATAAAGGAAACAAACGCAGCTGGTACAATTTTCTTAATACTCCTTTTATGGTTTACAAATCATAAAAAGTCCAAGTTAATCAATAGTTCAGTTTTACTGACAAAGTGAGGGTCTAAAATATATCTAAAGTACGCTAAATGATATGGTACATACGTAAGTCTTGCCCTCTGCTTATTCGATATATTTATAACTTAACATTAGCAACAAACAACTATACCCTGATTGCACTGAAGATCCAATTGTGCATATAAGTACTTGAGAAGACATCGCCTAGAGACTATTTCGGCATGAGAATCATTTAAGACAGCTCCATTTACACTCATGTGCTCGCCGCTGACGCACTTGGTGCCCGTTGAAACTGAAATAACCTGGACGAGTGCATACATATGACGGGATTATAATTATTCAAACACCATTACTAGCTACCGACTATGGACTTACTTTGGCGTCACAAAAATTCATGTTTTCAGTCATAACAATGCCCGCTAATACCTTTCGACGTGAGTACGCCTCCTGGCCCTTGATAACTTCCATAAATTTCTCTAGAACCAGCCGTCCAATTGTGTCGGCATGTATCTGTGGCAGCTCCATCGACGAGGACTTGTCGTCGATGGGCAGCGGCACGTTCTTCTGTGGCACAACCATTGGACTGTAAGAGATATTGCACAACGAGGCCAGGGCTGCCTTGGCCGCTGCATTCTTAGCCAATTTTTTCGAAGGGCCTGGAATAAAGGGTCAGCCATGAATGAGTTCAGTTCGAAATCGTAGAGCTACATACCAGTTCCATCGAATTTCTTTTCGTTTATGGTTACAGTCATCTTGAAGCGACAATTATTTTGAGCACCGTCGATATTATTGCATTCGAAGTTAACGTCATTGAAGAGCTCGTAGAGCAGCATGACAGGACCCTTATCTGGAACCTTCTTCTGGCCGTCAACAGCAATGGCGCTCTTGCTCACATCTAGCGATACAAAGTAAAGTTAGTGAAAATAGTGGATTGCTCGTCATTATGATGCGACTCTATAGCTTAATCTCTAGAATTATGTCACACACAGAACTGTGTGTTGTCTCCAACCACATTATATTATTAGACGACAAATGCAAGGAAAACATGTGGAATTAAATAATGCAAATTACGAATGAATTAATATCGTGTTCCAATACCAATATACACATATCCCCTTCGAGACCTTCATAACTTGTCTGTAGATATGTATATAAAGGATTTTCTCACTGTTCAAAGAAAATGCTTTAAGAAATATATATAATAAGTAGTAAATATACAAAAATGTTATATATTTGGATGGACAGGAGTCTTATTCACTTATTTACATTACAGGAAACAGGGGCCGGCCGGAAATGCCAAATCTATCTGTCTGTCTAATAATACGGTCATACCATTATTTCCCTATAAATGAATAGCAAAAATAAATAAATAAATCAATGTGTTTAAAAACTGGGGCACAACAGGAAACTCGGTTTGCAGAACAGTGCTATGCAGGGATGGAATAAAGAGCTGGATGAGAATCAAAGATTCGATGTTTCGGTATGCACCAATCGATTTAAAATCGGTTAACATCGATATTTTTCCAGCTCTAATGGAACATCTTAAAATCTATCGGTTATTTAAGAAAATGCAACAACAAAAACCCGTTTCTTGGCTAAAAAGTAGTGTTTTAGACATTCGTAACGCATTTATAATTCCAATCGTTTTAATTTTTGAATAAGTCGGAAAGTTCCTGATAAAATGGCAATGCACAATACATACGTTAATAATTAAAATAGTAAATAAAGCCTGATTCTAAATTGCTCCAATGGAATGAAGAGTTTTATCAAAATCGGACATCAGTATTCTGCATCTAACTTAAGAGAGCTGCCTGGCTATATTTAAAAGACATCTGAAACAGAATCTACCTAAACAGGGGCCACAACAATTTTGTTTTCCTCTAAAAATATAAATTATATGATTTATGTTAGATAAAAGTCTCAATTCACAGAGCAAATGCAGATCTATCGGCCTGAAAATAGATTCTCGAAATAAATGTAAACACTGCCATTCATATATGCATATTCCTGTGTACGGTATATAAACTTCATCCAAATAAAGAATAAATTATGATTAAATAATAAATTAAAAGATATTAAAACAAAAGAAAGGAAAGAAACAAAAAAATATCACTAATACTTGCTCTGACTCATGCAAAACATTTGACGACGCAACGTGGGTTGTTCAAGCGAGGTAAGGTTGGATTTCTTTTCAGTCAACATCAACGTCACAATGTGTTCGACCAATTGGACAAATTTTTTAATACCATTTTCAAGATGTTCATCGCTGGTAAAGTCCAAGTTGCCCGATGGCTTTAATGGCGACAGAACAGCTCCATCCTTAAACTGTATAAAGCTTCGCAGTGCGGTGGCTGCTGCTTCGATACGTGCTACTTTTTTACTGCGTCCCTGGCCCAAATATTTCTGTCCATCGACCTGCGGGTTAAACAAATAACAAACACTTAACATACGTAACAATACTAAATATTTTCAGATATCATATTGTATCATTTGTGCCCTAACGACGACCCCTTTTGGACTTACTTTTAGGTCTACATATCGACTTATGTCCCACGCTAAGCAGATGCAAATATAAAACGTCTTAAGCGCTGTTTTCTGTTTATTACATCAACTAGTGTAAGCTAAGTGTACTACTTGCTTAATATGCAATCCTAACGTTTGGCTGTCATGCACTTTTTATTGCCATTCCCGGCGCTGGCTACCACTCACTCCCTGTACGTATTGATCTATTGATATGTCATTTCGGGGAGCTTGCGTGGAATACCCGCAAATGCGTCGTAACGAAATAGACTTGAATATTAAGTGCTTTTCATAAATAATGCATATACGCAACAAACATATGTAAATAGAAGTCCATTTATATCGATCGGACAAAGTTCTTAGGACACTTCCTTGGCCTACATACACAGCTTTCGGAGAATTCCCCGTTGGAAATCCTAGAGCACCCAAGACTCACCGATCCATGCTGCATTTTTATTTCAAATGGATTTCCAATTCGAATCCCGATTTAAGCCACTGATGAATATATACCTAATCGTATGTCTTACCTCAACGGATATCGTAAATAGGGGTGCGTGCACCGGACCAGTCTGTGACTCCAATTTGTAAATCAGTCCATGTCTTAACTCATTTAGCATTGCTACTGTATTCTTCGGCTGTGGTATGCGTTCCTTGCTTGATTTCTTTTTTGGCGGAACTGTAAGCAGAGTGCAGCATTTGCAGCGCATTTGAGTAATTGTTTTATTACTAATATTATTATTAATGGAGAGCTACTTACCAGCATATTTTGGCATATCATAGCGCCGTTTTTGTGGCGACTTTCGGTTATAGCCATTCATGTTGATCTCAGACGCTGCTGTTACCGGCTATATGGAGTTATATATATATAAATAACATTAAGTCGATCTTTAGTATATTTAAGTCGATTTCGATCTTAGAGACAATCAAAGGACATGTACAGTACAACAACAAAGCATTCACAACTTCCTTTTAAGGACCTGTTTTGTGTGCATCTATGTATGTATTAGCAACTACTACATTTCCATCTTATTCCTAAGCCTACTTACTAAAGGTGGAAAAAGCAACGGTGTTTATCGATTTAAAATCGATTTTTGCATTCAACAACAGCAAAAATTTCGATTGTTTTCCAACCCTTTATATAAGTATTCTCGTTATATATTTGTGATTTGTTAATATTTTATGAGTACTTAAATTTATACGAGTACTTAAATTTAATTAATAGACACACTTAAGTACTTGACTTAGGAACACCAAAATGAGGTATGACACTACATACATACACACACACAATATTAGTTATTATTCACGGTTACGGCACAACAACATCGATACTATATTTATATGTATAGACAGTTATAACAAGACGGTTTTACTAATAGCGTAAACAAAAACTGTAAACGGTAACTGTAGGATAAAATTGTTATATTCTGTGAAGATCTTGATTTATTGGATATATTACTCCTGCTTTGGCATGAAATTAGTTGGATATGTGCTGTTCCCACTTGACTTTTCCTGCATTTCCCCTGTTACTGTGTTACTTTTGCAACTTTTACTTCCGCAATGAGTATGTGTCCCGGAACCTTAGCTAAAAGGGTTACTTACATTGAAGCCCATATAGGATGGACGCAGATTTCGCTGTTTGAAAAAAAACCGAGACCTTTTGCTAGCAAAGCTGGCAAACTGTTGTTGTCGTTGGTAATAAATGGAAGTCTTAGCTATACGCATGGCATGATGATGGTGGTGACCAGTTCTATGCCACACTCTCTGGCCCGGTTTGAAAGATACAGGATACATTTTTCTTTCTAGCTATGCCCTGTGCTCGGTTCACACAAATAAATGAGACTATCCGATGCTAGGACCGACGGCCGACGATCGTGTTCAACTTAGCGACTGATGGTTTTCGAGTTTCCCGGCTAAGCACTGACATTTAACTGACAACGACAAAAGCAATCTGCAGCTAATTTTATAGAAGGAACTGAAATTATGAAGAAAAAAACCAACTACATACATGTGCAAAACACACATGCTGGTACGTGTATAGATAATTTGCACGACTAGCTGAGTGTTCGAGAAGCTCGATATTTATATACCCCTTTAACGAAGGGCCCATGTAGCCTGTAGGTTCCCATGAATATTAACCAAGAGGTGGCAATTTGTGAGTTTGAAACAAAGTTAAATCCACATTAAGGCGGCAATTAAAATTGTTCATATAATGCTGACTTTACTCGTGTTCAAAGGATAATATCCACCTTACTCTACCGCTCTTATTTATTATTTTAATATTATTTGTGGGAAAGGCACGGTGACAGTGTGCATGTCGTGCCATTCCGAGGCTGAGCTGATGCTTTGGTGCTGATAAGCGCTTGCAAAGTGCCAGAAGAAGGCAGATCTGAGATTTGTAGAATTAATGAAAGGTCGAAACGAAATTACATCAAAATTTGGATGCCGGTGGAGCGGTAATTGCTGCAGCAGCTGCAGCACAAACTCAGAGATGCATGAGTTGCTTTTGCGTATCAAAATTTGCAGTAATCAACGACACAACATTTTTAAATAAATGCATACGTTGTGTGGAGATATGTCTGTGTTCGTGTACAAATTCTATACTTCGGGGTATACATTTTCAAATCTGTTGCTGAGCAAATTATATTTTTGGTCCCAACTTTAGTCCAAATGGAATGAGCTTGATACACGTGCGACTCTTACAGTTTTCCAAACAAGGCACGACGATATTAATTTCACAAAACTGAAACCTGCGACCTGTCTTTGGAAAACCCCACAAAATGGAAACCTTGTCAACGAAATTGTGAATTATTTACAACAAAAAAGGAAACATCGAGTAGTTACGTTTAAAAGCCAAGCATGCAAGCATTAGAACTAATGTTAAGTAAAAGGAAAGTATATATTATATATAATCTGTGTTGCAAAGGTAAGCTAAAAACTAAAGGCGAGCTATCGGGAGAGCATGTTGCATAAACTCGAAATATGAGCCCCAGGATCGATGTTAATCGATTAAACGAATTTTGAATGCAAAGCAAATCAAAACTCATTAGGCTCGAGCCTTCCTCTTAAATTGCATTGTTTTTTTGACCATTTCGAATTCTTGCAACATATTTTTATATAAGAACACACCTGTGTTTTGAGTGTCATTTGTGTCGGACGGACATGTGAGGGCAATCCGAAAAGTTGAATATAATCAAGATCAGCTCTCGGTATTTGTGCATTAATACGAACTAGAATGTATGGTGATTTAATGTATTAATTAATAATCTCCACCCAACAGCTTAGGTGATCTTAAAACACGCATAAACACAGACTATCGATCTACGCAGAACCAATAAGAGTATCTAGGTTGGAGAAACTACAAATCATTGGGCAAAATTGTACAAATTAATCTACAAAAAAAGTTACAAATTAAAGAATGTGCATTTCAAATATAATAATATTCGATTTACATGAAAGCAGCCTTTAAAAATACCGTTTGGCCCTATATGAATTGGAAAATAATAAATAAATTAATATTATATAACACGCCTCTGGAAATAATAATGAAAATAGCTATTCTTAGTTTCTCTTTCTGACTTCCAAATTCCAGGACCAGTGGACGATTACTATTACTATCAACTCTTCTCGCTGGTATATTCGAACTTTACTCTATAAGACACCCTGTTAATGTGTGGACTTAAAAATATTGCAACAAACAATAAGCAAGAAAATCTTTTGAAACAAAATCAAACCTTTACCAAGCTCGACAGGCAGAGACATGCAGTGCGCCAGGATGCGATAGAAGTATGCAAAATGCAAGTATGCGAGAACGCACGGATGCATGTATGCAAAATGCAAGTATGCAGGCATGCAAGAGTATAAGCAAGGCAAGGAAATCGACTATTTAATGACGTTTTCGTCTACTTACATGCTGGAGAGAATTGTTATTTGCGCTGTTTAACATGACTTTGAAATCGAATTTCACTTTTATGTATTTTATATGTCTTTTGCTCAAATCTGTTGTGCTAATTTTTGATTGTGATTTAAAATTATATCGATGATATAACACCAATTTGCATTTAAATTTGAATTGTAAACTCCAAAGCTCCGATTTTAAATGAAGAGAAAAAAAACGGAAGCAGTTTCAAGAACAACAAAATAATTGCTAATTACTATTAATTAATAATCAATCAAATATACAATATATACGACAACTTCTTGTTGAAGGAAAAGCCTAACTTCGAGATGATGCCAGGATTTTGGTTAAATATTCTGATTCCAGGCCAAAACTAGATTCGTTCGATTAACGATAACAATAGCTTTACAGTATGCAAAAACCAAGAGCATAGTTTTATGTAATGTAGTAACTGCTTTTTACAAAAGTCAAAGGGAAAAACCAAAACAAAAACGTTTAAAATGCCCGCAAAAAGAATAGTTCCGATTGAACTGCCTTTTAATTTCTTAAATTCTTGACTTCATGATTTCTTGACTTCTTGACTTCTTGACTTGGTATTAGAAAATCATATATTCAGCCGGAATCGTGCCACTTTTTTGGGTTTTTTAACAACAAACGGTGTATATTCCAACACATACAGTGTACGTATGTACGGGGAAATACACATGTATGTATGCTGCCTTGTATGCTTTTAGTTACATGATTTAATCGATTTTCATACACTCACTCACGGGTATTATGGCGAATTGGCGCAGCTCGCCACCAACTGCCGGAGCAAGAGGGCATTACTATACAGTATATACTATGGCCAATACTTTGTGTGTGAGAGAGAGCACATTAGGTAATTAAACATTACATACGCGTATGTAAATTGTCAAAATTCACGCCATTTGGCATGTAAAATCAGGCATCACCGCAGAAGTCACATCTTTTTCTGTTTACCGCATTTGCTATCCGACAAAGATACATGTACCCTGGGCACGACCCTATTGAGTGGGTTATAGAGCCAGAGCAGAGAGAGAGTATGCGTATGCTGCCAAGAAGGCGAAACGGAAAAGCACCACTCACTGCAATGCAGCAGAGCAGCAACGGAGGCGATGCAAAGTGAGGGAGAACCTTTTCCTCTTTCATGTGGGGACGGGACGGGACGTCGTAATGGGTTACGTCGCACTTTTCCACCGAGCAGCAACACGCAACACACACATAGGCAGAGGCAGGGGCCGGAAAATTGCACCAGAGGCAAGCCAATACAGGGATTTTCGAATGCTCCTAACTTCTTCCGTGGCCAGCCAGCATCAGTTTACATCCACTTGGACGGAGGGAGATGTAATGTAATGTAAATAAATGGTCCGCATGTCAAGTTATCCATCCGTATTTATCAACTCCTGTCCTGCATCTTCGCCCGTTATTTGCATTAATGCCCAAAATACAAATATACAATACATACAAACACCTCGGCTTCGTATGTACGTACGCGTGTGTACACACATGCATACTTTTCGTGTGCTGTGGCAATGGTTTTGTTCTTTTTGCTACTGCATACCTTTTTTTGCTTTTGCAAACGAGCTCTAATTATTGATTTTTACTTCGCTGTATCGGTAGTGTTCTTGCATTTGTCAAGCCAGAAATTCGTTCTTTGCTCTCTTAATGTTATTATCGCCGGGGAAGAGGGGGATGCGCCGCTCTCAATGTTTAGCCCGTGTATTTTGTTTAATTCAGAGCGGCACTTCGGAATAAAAATGAATGAAGCGCACACACACAGCCGCCGAGCCCTTGCACTATGCTGGATTTAACAAATAAACAAATCAACTTGTTTCCTTCGATCCTTGGCGCTGTCCTTAGGTTCGGCTAAGGATATCAGAGATTACAATCGCGCTGCACTACTTAATATTACTGATTGGTTCATAGAAAAAAATAACAATTAGTTCACGGCGTTAGCGATTTTCAGATGTTTGGATATATTCTCGTATCGATATCTAGATAGCTCGGTTGTTTCGTGTCTATCGCCTTTTTTGAAATCATCGGTGGTATCGATAGTGGCACCGATGTTCTTGCAACCTCTAACCTAAAACTCACACACACGGCCGTTCCTGTTCAAAGCAAGGTTTCCCACCGTTCTCCTTAGTCACTTACCTTTTTCACCAGTCTGGCCTTAATGAGCGTTCTTGAGCCTTAAGCCGAGGCTTTCTTAAGGGCTTTCCTCGCATGCTAAGAATTTCGATTTCAGTTTCGGGGTATGCTTAATTTATACAATTTCTTTAAATGAAGCATGCTTAAATTGTAAAAAAAAGTCAATTACATTTATATTATGATTATTTTTAATTTACGTTTTTTTTTAAAATTTTGGACTAAATCTTTTTAACAGCATAGTTTGGCCAAAAATCAAGTAATTCGATATGCAGATTAATAAACTAAATAAAAACTAAGATAGAACCGCTTTCCGATCTAAAATTAAGACTGTTTTGGCTGAGTTATGAATATTTTTAAGTCTGATTTTTGATATAAAAATACCTATTTAAAGATAAAAAAATGCGTAAATCTGAGGTCTTCTTAACCGCATATTTTGGCCAAAATTCAGGTGATAGCCAAATGTCATATATCTTTCGATTCGCTATTAAAATCTTAATTATTTAACATTAAAATATTTAAAAAATAAGAAAAAAAAAATTTGGCCAGTTTTTGAAAATTTGATAAGGGGTTACATCATTAAAATTGTCAAAAATTGGCAAAAATTTTATTACTTTAAATTTCTAAAGTCGATATGCAGATTAATAAACTAAATAAATACTAATATAGAACTGCTTTCCGATCTGAAATTGAGGCCGTTTTGGTCGAGTTATGAATATTTTTATTTCCGATTTGTCAGGTTAGAATCTGTGGGAAGAATGGGTTTTAATTTTAAGGGTCATCGCCTAGCAGGAGTTCGCCTGGCTGAAGCAGAGAGCTTCCCAATCGATTTCGTCATGTCCCTTACAATTATCTGGAGGTGTGAGGCCATAGCAAAGTCCTGCACTGAGCGTAAATGAACAAAATAACAGATTTTATTTTATATATTCCAAAATATGTGCGTGGGAGAGCATTGTACGAGGTCTTACATTGCATCTGGTTTTGAATACCAAGTACAGCTCCCATAAAAAAAACAATAAGTGGGCCATATTTTTCTAGCTCCTACCTAAGTCCTAACACTGGCTTTGTGTTTTATGTTTTAAAATTTGATGAAATGCAACAGCATTTCCGGTGAGCCCTCAGCACTATGTCCATCTTCTCCTGGTTTTTCACGCTTTCGGATCGGATTACCCAAGGTCTTTCAGGCTCACAGTTCCGTGTTTTATGTCTTGGAATTCGAGGTTGTGATCTCGGGGCTGTGCCAGCACACTTCCGGGGAGCCCTCACCACTCCAACGCTTTCCGTGTAGTGTCACTTAACTTGGTTAATACAAACTAATTTAGAACTTAAAATTTTGTTGCTCGCGAGTGCGGGCTGCTGTCATCCCAGGCTAGTTATTGCCGCGTTGGTTCTTGATGCGTTGAGACCTGCGCAACGGTTGGGCTTCCTGGACCTGGACCTGGACCTGGACCTGGAATTGGAAAAGTTAAAGGGTCAAGGACAAGAGCTTCTGGGCTAAGTGGGGATACTGACCTCATCGCGCTTAGTTCTCTTGCATTGGCGTAAGACCATCGCCACGGTGAAGGCAGCCAACACGATTACGCCGTACGGGAAAACGTCCGGCACTTCGAAGGATGGCACTTGCGGCAAAGTCAGCTTAGGTAGTTGGACAAATCCTAAGCCGGGAAAAGGTTTAAAATTAGACTTTATATACTACAAGGCGAAGGTCCAATTTGAGGGTTTTTTTGTACTTGCCGGAAATGATTTCAAAAATATTCATCTTGAAAATATGTTCAGTTACAAATGTTTACGTGAAAAACGGTTGGAAAAATTGTTGTTTGAAAATACTTCGCTACTAGCTAAATATATATGTATGATCTTCACTGGAGAAAACTACGTTATGGAATGAGCCTGTAAGGCATCTGGGTCTATAAGGTGAGGTGACACGAGTGTCCAAGGCTAACTTGATCCCAAATTTGGCTGTTTCGAATTTTAAATTTGACTTTTGAAGCAAAGTGTTTCACTACTGAAAGAGTTACTATATAAACAAAGAATACAGTTACAACTGACTCACTTTTTGAAGAAACTTGATGGTAACTCAAGTAGTATAACTATGTAAATGGCACTTTTAACACTTCTTCCATCTATCTTTTACAGATGTTTTTTCGAATTCTTACACTTACCTGGCAGTGGTATCTGGCGGATAGGCGAGCGACTGAAGATACAGAAGCCATGAACGGGCGAGGCGAGCGCCACGACACACACCTGTAACTTATCGCTACTGCCTTTATTATATTATTAATTTTTTCTTGTTCGCAGTGGGAGAGAGCGGAGTTGGAAGCGCTGATAAGAGCCCCGGTGTAGGTGGAAAAATGCAGCCAGCGAATGCCGGCGATAAGGCCCGCCGCCGAGATGAGCTGCATCACTCACTATAAAGCGGGGCAGCGGATCGATGGAGGGCAGCACAACCCACCGAGATGCATTCAAGCCAGAAGCACCAGCTAGGGGTCGCCATGCTAATGATCCTCTGGGTCGGAGCAGGAGGGGCCATGGGCAAGTCCTCGCCGCTGGCCAACTGGCAATTCAGCGATCCGCACTACACCAGCAACCAGTACGCCAAGATCCTGGGCGAGTCGGGCGTTGGCCACGACCCCGATGACAAGGATAAGACGAACGTGGGCCTGAGCCTCAATCCGGAGCACCTGCAGATCCAGTACGTGGACTACCAGCCGCAGTGCCTGCCCGGTGGAGTGCCCGTCTGCGCCACCAATGGCACCTATAGCTTCTACTTCGAGAACGACTGCCGCCTGGAGGCGCACAATATAAAGATGCTCTTCCAGTACGGCACAGGTGAGTCTGCTGCCGAGTTTGAGTCGGAGAAAGCTTCATCTTATCGCCATCTCAGAGCTGGAGCCCACGGAGCTGGAGCGCTGCCTGCCCACCTGCCGGACCATGAAGTGCACCGCTGTGGAGCGGCCGGTGTGCGCGCTGGCCGAGATCGGAGGCGCCACTCCGCAGACCTTTGCCAATGAGTGCGAGATGCGGCGACGCGAATGTCACACGAAGCAAGGTTCTTTAATTAATAATTACTTACCGGAATTTGCATTTAATTCGTTTATATTTCCTCCATAGTCCTGCGAATCCTGCACCAGGGTCCTTGTCGAGCTCCTACCAGGAGTCTGCGTAAGAAGAAGCAGCGCCGCAGCAAGAATAAGCTTCCAACGAAGTCCACCTCATTCAAGTCCTTCTCCTCCTCCTCGAAGTTAGCCAGCCAACCCAAGAAGGTCTACTACATGCTGGTCGCTCCTCGAGCTGCTTTGTCTGCTCCATGGAACACCGCCACCACGACACCGAGGCCCAAGAAGCGCTGGAACGGCCTCCGGATTACCACCACGCCCAGAGCGAAGCCCTCAAAGGCCACCAGCACCAGTCCCTCGCCCATGCAGTTCCAGCAGCTGATGGGCCTAGCCAATCCCATGGTCTCCGTCTCCCGGGCAGTGGACGCCTACAACGTGTACAACATCCCCGATGTGGGCCGCGACTACGGCGAGATTACGGACTCCTCGCTGTCGCTCTACCTGCCCGGAGTGGGTCGAGTCACGGAGCCGTATGCCACCACCACCACCACCAGCACCCTGGGAGGAACCACTTTCTCCCCAAGGGCCGGCACCACCTCCATGACTACGACCACTCCCGAGCCACTGCTGACCACCAGCAGGGCCACCACGATGTCACCATCGATGGCCAGCACTACGGCGGAGTTGGAAGAGGAAAGCACAGTGGCGGACTTGGAGGCGGTCACCTCCGGCTTCAGCACCACCACTCAGGAACCGACGACCAGTACCAAGAGCCCTTGAGATTCCAATGTGGGGCCTCCCTAGCTTCAGCTATTTTATATATTTATTTAAAACTATATTTAAATAGATAAACAGCGGCTTTGTGCCCTTATAAATTTTGAGAAAACCCCTTTTCTTCCTTCATATTCCAAAGAAAAAGAGAAAGGAGCAAGAAAGCTACAGTCGGGTGGGCCCGACTGTGGGATACCCGGTACTGAAAGCGTTGTCTGTCAAAAAAGAGACGGACAAGGCTAAATAACCGGTTATGGATATGAGAACTTAGGGCTAACATGGCAAAAGGCACAAGAATAATAACAATAATAATAATAGTAATAATAATAATAATAAGAAGAAAAATACTAGTAACAATAATAATAATAATAAAAAAAATACTACTACTAATAATAATAAAAATAATAATTAAAATACAAATAAAATTACAAAAAATAATTATAGTAATAGTGATAATAATAATATAATATAATAAAATGAAAAATGGAAGACCGTAACGTTTAAATGGTTCAAGTCTCCACCCAAGTCTTAAAGTGAAACACACTTATGGAGTATTTTTTATGAACTTTTGTTTATTTTTTTGCGGATTTTCCTTGATTTTCTTCGCTTGTTTTTGTTGTTTGGTTTTCTTCGGCTTTCTTCCCTTCATTTTCATTTGTTTATATTGTAGTTTGTTTGTTGCTTTTGTCGTCGTTTCATTAATACTAGGTGTGTGTACGCATTAAAGGTAAAATATGTTTTGCTTTCATTGTTAATTGGTTTCCTCGCACTCCTGTCTGCTTGTTGTTACATATTTGTGGTTTGCCTGTGCCGCCTCCTCGTCATCGGTAATTATAGACTTACTAAAAGTGTTGTATATATATTTGCACGACTTGTAGGCTAAGAATGCTACGGGGAGAGTTACAGCTAGAGTCGTGTGTAAATGTTATGCGATCCCAAAAACGGTTGTCGTGCCGGGCTCCCAGGAGGGGGCCGCTCTTGCCATAATTATGTATTAATTATAGTTTCCTGTCGGTTCTCCTTATTCTGCTGCGGTGTGTTAGCGGTAGGCGCTTAAGGCTACGGATCGTACGCTGACTGAATAAGAGATTCTTCTGGGAGTTCGTGGCTATATGTTACATGCTTCTGGCCTGGCTTTAATGCCCCGTGTTTAGGTAACAACAAAAGTACAACAGTTAATTGCTAAGTAATGCCAAAACGCATCTTCTGTTCGAGAGTCGGGCACTTTGATCGGAAATTGGACTCGAACTCAAACGAATCTCGCTCGTTAAAATATATATATATATTTGTGTGTGTATATAATGCATAATAGTGTCTTATATATCTGGTATATATGTATGCAATAGAGTTATTCGTAATCTGAATATATATATCTCCGTTCGCTTAGCTGAATTAAAAACGTCCTTGTGGTTTATTTGGTTTTGAAATCGTTTTTTTGTTTTGTATTTTTGTATTTAGTTTTTATTTTTTCGTACATTGCTCTCACTTATTTCTCGCCGTGTGGATTAAATGCTAAAATTAAGTATAGAAAAAAAAAGGTTCCTCCTCTTTGTATATATGTAGTGTTCTTATGTATGCTGGTACACATATATCTAGGGTATATATATATCTTGTTATAATAATTCCTTCCTACTCTCCTCTCTCTCTCTCTCGAGATATAAATCTAATTTACACAAAACGAAACGAACCTTTCCAGCGACAATATAACAACTGAGGGTCTGGGTCTGGATGTCAGGGGAGTGGGATTTGTATTGGGAGAATCTAGGGAAGACTCTGCTATATACAAGAACACACGCATATCCCTGGGCACACACACGGCACAACACTTGACTCCCTTCGTTAGCTTTCACATAGATAGTTGCTAGCATAGGTCCTACTGCTCGCCGCCCCTGCAGAGGCCCTCAATGGAGCTATTTACATGGACACACTGAAGGTGGACAGGTGGACAGACACACACGGATCGGCGGCATGCAGGGCGAGCGGGAAGGGGCTGAAGGCGGACCACCCAGGGGTGAGGGTCTGCAGAGAGTGAAGCTGAGACTGAGGCTGAGGCTGAGGCTGAGAGGCTTTGGAAGACGACGCGACGGACAGCCTCCAAGGCTCCAACGCACTAGCTTACTGAATTGTCACTGCAATTTGTTTCTTGTTGTTGTTGGTTTTGTTGTTGTTGTTGGGAGGAAGGTTCTGGTTCTCATAGAAAAGAAATTACAAGTTATTTTATCTGTGGTTTTTTCTTCTGTTTTATTACATACTTTTCTTTCTCTTTTCTTGTTTGGTTTTTCTCCTTTTTTTGTTTAGTTTTTGTTTTTGTTTTTGTTTTTTTGGGGCGCATCGTCGTTACATACAAAAAATTTCGTTGCTACTTAAGAACTACATTTGTTGCCATATCCTCTCGACTCAATCCTGAATCCTTACTACACTCGTGGGTTGTGATTTTCGGGGTAGATGCATCTCTCCTCTCTGCTCCTCTCTCTGCCTAGCGTAGTGCTGTGTCGTGTGTGTGTGTGTGTATAAATTACAAGTGTGTTTAGTGTTAAAATTGCATTTAAAAAAAAAAAAAAAAATCCAGGGACTGGGAGATTTTCTGAGAATTTTTTGGGGAATTTCTGTGGACCTCGGACTGTGTTTAATATGACATTTTGTTTAAAATTAACATTATTGGACTTGGCGTCATCCTTCCCCTTTTTACGGATTGGAGAATATATATTCTTGAATTGATTTCTCACTTGTTTGTCTTCTCGGTATCTTAGCTTGTTTTGTTTCGTTTTGTTGCTTTTTTCTGTGTTTTTGTTTTTTTAAATTAGTTAACAACTCTAAGCATAGGTGTGTTTATACAATGAAGGGGAAAAAAAATAAGCTTATCGTTTAGGGCTTACTAACTAAACTTGCCTATACAGTGAATAATATTAAACATAATAAGCTTTTTGGAACCACAAGCGATGTCCATCATAATCATCATCCTCCTCCTATCATCTTTGTTCTTAATATTTAGTCGTTAATCGTTATTATCATCTTAATAGTTGGTAAATACACAATCATAATAATCGTACGTGATAAGTGTTTAAAAAAATGTGTGTGTGTGTTGTGTGTTGTGTGTGCGGTAAGAATCAAATAAAAAGGAAATTTGCCTTTCTCCGTTAATGCTCGGTCGCCGCCGCTGCAGCTCTGGCCGCCGGCCGTCCCGCTCTACCTCCTCTGACCTTCTCTCCTTTCGTATATGTATTATGCATATATTAGAGATACTCACTAAATGTACGTATGTTTAGTTACGCCTTAGAACATTGCTTCTTAAATTGTTGTTTGTTTAGTTTACTTTGTTTGCTGGTTGCTTTCTTGGTTGCTCTAAAAATCGGGGCCGTCCCGTTCTAGCTCCTTTGTCCAACGTTGTCCGTTGCTGTCGCCTGGCCCCTCGCCGCTTTGTGGTGTCAATGGAGGTGGAGGTGGTGCTGGAGGTGGTGCCGTTGCGTCTGCTACTTCTGCTCCGGTTAGTCGCCTTTCTTTGGGCCTTGGCCTACAGCGTCTCTTCAAAGGCAGCCATGAGATCGCTCTGCATGTTCATGTCGATTTGGCCAGCCAACTGCAACGGGGGAAGAACGTACCAGTTTAGAGGAGACTTCTCTCTGTGATTGTAGGAGCACTCACCGCTTCGCGCCTGCGCCGCTCCTGCTCGGCCCGCCGCTGCTCGGCGCGCTTGGCGGCCGCCCGATCCTGCGGCGATTGCTGTGCCGGCGAACTCTGGCCCTGTCCGCCAGGCGATGCCTTAATGTCGTCCACCCGCGATATCTGCGGCTGTGCGTCGTGTACGCTCTTCCTGCAACGCCCACAGATAATATAAATAAGAAAATATTAGTATCTAGTGACTATAGGAAGGTCCACAAACTCTCGTACCTTCCACTCTCCATGGCGCCCAGAGGCGAGGCGGCCAGAATGGCCTGTGCGGCCACGGCGGCGGCCACGTGCTGCGCCTGGGCGTGTGCCGCCACCTGCGTCAGCACCGCCACCTGCTGACCATAGTCCAGGGCGCCGCTGCCCATCACACCACCGCCGCCAGTGCCACCGCTGCTGCCCTGGCTATTGGAGCCGGGTCCGCCGCTGCCCACCATGGCGCCAACGCTGCTGTTGCTGTTACTGCTTGCGGCGCCGCCGCTGCCGACGCCACTGTTGCTGTTGCTGCCGGCATTAAGCAGCGCTGGGCCGGCTCCGCTATTACTGTTCGCGTTGCCGCCACCGCCGCCGCTGTTGGGTCCGCCTGTGCTGGTGGGACCACTGCCACCGCCGCCGCCGCCACTGCCGCCGCTGCCAGCGCTGCCGGGTCCATTGCTGTTCGCAGAGTTACTGCTGTTGTTCCCGTTGCCCGACTGACCGCCGCCGCTGCCGGAACGCTCTCGGTCCCGGTCGCGATCCCTCTCCCGCTCGCGCTCTCCGCTGGCCTGATTGCTGGCCGCACCGCCTCCGCCTCCGCCACCGCCGCCACTACTGCTGCCGCCCGAGGCATTGGAGGCACTGGAAGCCGCCGACGCTGCCGCTGACACACCAGCTGCCGCCGAGGCTGCAGCTGCTGCGGCCGCAACGGTCGCCGCCTGCGAGGCGGCAGCCGCCGCTGCTGCTGCTGCCGATGAGGAGGATGAGGATGAGGACTTGTGGTGCTTGCGTTGCTGCTCCTTTTCGGCGGCCTCCTTCTGGTGCTTTTTCTCCTTCTCGGCCGCCTCCAGCAGCTTGAGGCGATCGCGTTCTTTGGCTTTGTTGCGGAACTGCTGGAACGAATCCATGGCCGGCTTGGGCTTGCTGCTACTCGAGCTACTCGACGTGTGCGAAGAGGGAGAGCTGGCCGAGGCCAGGGAGGACCACGAGCTGGCATTCTTCAGGTTCTGTTCGGCGGCCTTAAAGGCCTGCACCTGCTTGCCCTGGAAGTTGGCCGCGGCTGCCAGCATCATGTCCAGCTGCTGCGGCAGCATGCCCTTCTGGTGCTGCTGCTGCTGGTGCTGCTGTTGCATCTGCTGCTTGTCCGGCGGACTGGGCATCATCGATTCAATGGGCTTGGGTATGATCAGCATCTTGTTGGCCACCTGCTGCTGCTGCTGCTGATGGAGCTGCTGCTGCTGCTGGAGATGCTGCTGTTGCTGCAGGTGCTGCTGCTGCTGCTGCAGTTGCTGCTGCGTGAGCTGCTGTTGTTGCTGATGCTGCTGCTGATGGTGTTGCTGCTGCTGCTGGTGCTGCTGGTGCGGATGCTGCTGGTGCGACTGCTGCTGCTGTTGCTGCTGCTGCTGGTGTTGCTGCTGCTGTTGCTGCTGGAGCGTCTGCTCTAGGTCGAGGAATGCTGAGGCCGCTATGTTGAGACTGTCGAATCCGGGCATGCTGAAGTCGTTGAAGCCGTTGTTGTGCGCCTGCTGCTGATGCTGCTGCTGCTGCTGTGGTTGCTGCTGCTGGGGATGCTTCTGCAGGTTCGCCGACGCCGCTGCCATGTCTAGAACGAAGTTCAGGGGATGATTGCCGTTCATCCCGCTGACAGCATCCGAGGATCCCTTGATCAGCAGCTCATTCACATAGTCCATGTGGGCAAAGGCTTGCTGCTGCTGCTGCTGCTGCTGTTGTTGTTGTTGCTGCTGCTGCTGCTGCTGCTGGGACCCGTCCGGCTGCATCAGAAAGTTATCCGTTAGCGAGGTCTTGCCAGTGGAGCCGGCGCTGAACTCCAGCGAGGCCAGCGACTGCTCCACGGGATCATCGAACTGTGGTATCTGCTTGAGGCCCGCAGACAGCGAGGCACTGCCCATTCCATCCCCATGGACGCCGACGCCGCCCACTGGATGATTGGTGTTCGTGCTCTGACCGCCGTTGTTCTGGGCCACGCCGCTTCCCGTGCCGCTGCTGTTGACGTTGGCCAACCGGGCAGCCCCCAGCGCTGTGTGGTGCTCGCCTAGGTCGCCGCCACCCAGGCCGCCGGGCGGTTTGTGCAGATTGCTGGCTATCCGGATGCCACCACCGCCGCCGCCGCCGGCCTGGCTGGTGGTCACCACTCCTGCACTGCCGGGGTAGCCGTGCTGCGGCCCCAGCGAGACGGACACGGGCGGCACCTTGCCCAAGTCCTCGTTTGGTCCGTTCTTGTTGTGCTGCCCCGCTGCAGCGCTAGCGGAACCAGCGGAGCCAGCGCCACCAGGCACTGGTGCACCGTGCAGCAGGTTGCCGCCGCCGAAATTGCTGCCGGGCAGCGTCGTCTTATTGTTATTGTTGAGCATGGCGGCCGCCGTCAGCGGATTGGCATTGCCAAACATGTAGGCTGCACAGGAGGAAGGAGCAATGAGGGGTCCAGGGATGGGGAAGATGAAAACACACAAAAATCCAGTTAGTTACGAACTCGAAAAGGGGACAAGTATCACAGGAATCCCAGGAATCCCTAGAGATTCCTGGAGCACTGGACCCTGGCTATAGGTATACTTACACGTGTGTGATGTGGGTGTGTTGGCGTTCAGGACGTGCTCCAGGCCCATAAGCGAGATCGGCGTGAGACCGCCGCTCGGCACGCCGCTGCCTCCGCCCAGGACTGTGGTCAAACTAGGATTATTTACCTGGTTTCCCACAAAGGACGACATAGAAGGAGCGAATGGGGAGAGAGGGGGAAGAAAAAAGCCGATGAATAAAGGTTACACTCGACTCTGGTTGTTATCACGACATCGACATAGTCACAGTGACGGTCACAGTGATGAGTCTGGTTTGATGCAGGGGTTTTTTATACGATCTTCCCACTGGATTTGGCAAAGGAAGTAAGGAAATATATCTGGCCTGGATCTTGGCAACAAGAATTGGCCATATATTAAAGGAAAATCTGGTAGTCAGCAGACAAAAGCTAAATTCCTACTTGGGAATTCTAAGGCAATGCCAAAGGTGGGTAAAAGTAACTTTGAATGATTAAAATTCTCAAGAAAAAAGGTACATAAATAAAGAGTAAATTTGTTCGATCTTTCGTATCATTAAGGGCACGAATACCTATTCCCTGGTTGGATATATCTCTATTAGCATTGCCAAACATCCATTGGTGCCTTCTGCCAGCTTGTCTGCGGTTATCCCCAACTAAGTTATGTATTATTTGTACCATCTGGAGACCTCATCATCATACAGTGGTTACTTACATTGCTGCCATTCGAGTCTCGGCACTTTTTTTTGCGCGGCGGTCGCTCGTCTCCGTCACCTGTTCGGGGGAAGAAAGGGCAGAAGAAACCAGAAGACACGAATGAGCAAGGTGGTTACCAAGGGAGCTGAGTTCATGGCAAGGAAGAAAGCTAAGGGAGAGCCAGGAAGAAGCCAGGATGGATCCATCTATGTCATGAAGTATCTTGCTGATTTCACTGAGAGCTTTTCTTTTCTATAACTAAAATTACTGGTTAAGTCAGTTTTCAAGGACAAGTTATGATATTTGATCACTAGGAACAAACGTCTGCTCTCTTTTTCAGCTGATAATATAGTGGGATCCATTCGAGGGCGTCATATATCTACATATATACCATACAAACAGTAGGATCTAGGGGCTACAGATATATAGTCTTTAAAATACCTCTTACAATGCCGAGTTTCGATGAAGCAATTGTGTTCGTGGCGGGTTGGTGGTGGATGGATATCGGGCTATCGGGCTATCGGAGCTCTTCTCTTCCTATCTGCCTGTCTGCGCCCACACTCTCTTGTCACTTCTCTCTTACCCTCTTGTTTTGTATCCCTCTCACTGTATTTATCTGTCTCTGTTCTTTGCCTAGACTGTGAGCGAACTGGAAAAAAGAACTGCAAGAGAGCCCCGGCTCGTCCTGCCCCGGTTCCCATCCCTTCCCACTCCACCAGCAGAGGAGGCAGCCAAAGGGATAATCGATATAATCGGGGAATGTGATCGCAACCAAACCAAGCTCCAATCGATATTTGTTATCCGTTATTGTTAATTAATCGTTATTGTTTCGTTCATTTAAGTATCTTCCTGTGAATAGAAATATGTTTTTTTTGGGGGGAATGAGGAAACACACGGTTGTTTTTTTTTTTTCTTCTTTTTTTAATAAACATTTTCTTTTCATTTTCTTCTCATTTTTCGCTTTTTTCTTGTTTGTTTGTTGTTGTATTCATTGCGTTCTTTTTAGTTAGTTTAGTTGTTGTTTGTTGCTTTGCTGCTGCGGTTGCGCTGCCATTTTGTAATAATAAATATTATTATTGTTTTTTACTATAAATATTTAAATGTATGCTTGTGTGTGTGTGGGTTTTCATAATGCTAAATGTGTTTGTGTTTGTGTTAGCTTGTTGTGTTCCTGATGTGTCGTGTGTGTCTGTAATGTCGTCCTCCTCCTCGCGACCGCTACCTTTCGTTCTTTCGTTCTTTCCCTAAGATTTTCACTATTTATCTCTGCGTTTATTTTATTTTATATTTTATTATATCCCGGCATTCGCATTCCTCCCCTCAATCCCGTCGTCGTTCTTTCCTTTATCTTATATAGATTTTGTAAGACGCCTGCGCAAATTGAAACCAAAAATGCACTGTTTTTATTTTTTGTTTTGATTTTAATGTTTTTTTTCTGTTTGTTTTTGTTTTCTTTACTTCACAACGTTCTTTACGAAATTTTTGTTTGTTACTCTTACAAGACTTTTGAGCGTGTTTGCTGCCACTTTCTTCGCTAGTTCTTATCATCTCGTCCTTAACTACGGGCTAAAAACACAAGTATTAAGCTTACAACAAAACAATCTCAATGCAATGGGGAGAGGGGATTTCGATTTCGATTTCGAGTTCGATTTAGAATTGGAATTGGAATTGGATTTGGAATTGAACCGAAGAGTGACCGCGACAAGGAAGCAGGGGAAATACAAGAGCTACATTCGACAATTAAAAGTAAAAATTAGAAAACGCGCATGGGGGCTCAATTAAAACAAAATGTAGAATTTATCGATTCTTCTGCCCTTTCTTCTTGGTGTTATCGGTTACTACACTGCTTGACACTGCTACGTGTGCACTGCTTGCTTTCTCAGATTCATTTTCGAAATAAATATTGATTACATTGTGTGTGTGTGGCTGTTTTCGTTTTCTTTTGTCGTTTATCATTATTATCAGTTTGTTGCTCTTGTTGGTTTTCGTTCGTTTCGTTTTCCTCCTGGCGATTTCGTTTGATTTAATTTAATAGTAAAAATTTATATTTAAATTGATTTTATGCAATTTGTTTTGTTAATTTCTTATTTATTTCCATTGCATTATCATCATCATTCATCATTCATCATCAATCCTCCTCTTCTATGCATTTCTTTTTGTTTTTTGTTTTTTTTTTTTGTTTTTTGTATATTTTTGTATATATATAATATATTCTTTATTTTTTTTTATTTTGAAAAAAACGTGCAAACAATGTGTAAAGGGGAAAGCCGACAGCCGAAAAATAAATAATAAAATGTTTTCAAATTACATTTAATTATTTGTTCTTTTTTTTTTTTTGTAGTTGTTTTTTTTTTTCGTTTATATACCTCTCTCTTTTGATCAATATGTATTACTGATACATCTATGTAAATATGTACACCCTATATAGCTATGTATATAGAACTAGTCTGAGTTCAGCTATAGAGCAAAAAGACTCTATATTACGTACGCTTGGAGAGCTGTTCCATTCCGTTCCGATCCGTTCCTCTCATTTATCGATATTATACCGTGACTACTAACAGACTGAGACAAACAGACAAGGAGGGAGGGAGAGAGAGATAGTGACGAGGACACTTAGAGGGAAAGAAAGAGAGAAGGAGAGAGTGAAATGGAAAGCGGAACCCCGATTATTGCTATTGAAATCGATAAATTGGGATGTTTTGATCCACCTTTATTGTTCAGATTTTCCCTCCTCTTTTTATTCTCTTAACCAAGAAGCTAATCGGAGGGGGTCAAGTTTTGAGTCCTGTAGGTCATGGAAGTTAGTTGGAAGCATTTCTTTCATATTTTGTTCTTTTTGTTTTATTATCGGAAAACGTTTCTCCCACATTGATGATACACATAAACTAAATGACAACAACAATTATAAACGATACATATAGGAAGGATAAAGGATGACGGAGGCGAACCAGAGTTCGCGAATTGTGCTAATTGTCGTGTTCCAGTTCCATTCGTACCAGCAGGGAAACACGGTATTGTTGAAGTTATAAACGTGTAAACAATAAATAACGAAGTAGTTTAGTCATAATATCGGTTATTTCGGATGACTACCCCCCCCCCCTATATGTTCTCTCTCTCTATCTCGCTCTCCCTTTCTGTCGTTCCCATTCCCTCTTTGCCACACTTTACGATTACTCTCCTTACGTATTCGCTCCTTACGTTATATTTTTAGTTACGCTTTTGTGGTTTGGTGTTTGATTTCTTATTTTCTCTCATTTCTTGTTTTCTTTCGAAGCTTTTCATACTTTCTTTGTTTTTACACATTGTCTGCAAGTGTATCGAGAATTTCAAATATATATTTTGCATATTGGCTTTTGTATATACTCTTTAGACATATATATATATATGGTAATTTTGCTTGCATTTTGGTTCATTCAGTTTATCGTTCCTTAAGACTTTCGAATTATTATGGGGTTATTGTTCATTGTTTCATTTGCATTATTATTATTATATTTTACACATAGTTTTGTGAGGTTATTGTGTGGTTGTGTGTGTGTGTGTGTGTGTGTATCTAGCTTATTTCCAAGAGAAAAAAAAAACAAAAAACAAGGTATGCATCAGTGTTGACGACCGATAGAAGGGGGATCGAGGATGCGTGAGCGAGACGATGGATAATACATCGGGAGTTTAGACTAGAAACAATACGGAATTGGCACAGAAGGTAACATAGGGAGGTAACATGTCGGAGAAGAACCGATTCCGCCTGGCAGCGAATGGACATGGGCTTAATGGAGGGACTAGCAGGCGGCGTTAGTTAAGGTCTTGAGATGAGAATGGAGGAGTATGACCATGATCATGATACCGAGCTGCCTCTATTTTGTGTTGATGATGAGAAACCCGCGGGTTATACTTATATATCATGATGTGTGCGTGCGTGTGTGTGTGGGCGTGAATGATACGTTTTATAATCGATTTATTCGTTGATCTTTTTTGTCAATCATGCAATTGTTGCTCTTCTGTTTGTTTGTTTGCATTTTATAGGTTTGATGGAGAGTTTTGGTTGATTGATTGACTTGATTGGTTGGTTTTGGTTTGGTTGGTTTGTTGATTGATTGATTGATTGGTTGATAGATTGATTGATTGGTTGGTTGGTTGTTTGGTTGGTTGGTTGGTTGGTTGGAGTTGGAATATTCATTACTTTCTTTTTCAGATTGGCTGCCCCCAATACACAATTGCTTCACGATTTTTTCAGCATATTCTCATAATAATCATAATAATAATAATAATAATAATAATCATAATATTGGTAATAATAAGGTTTTGCTTGTTCTTTTTTCAAGATTTGTTTTGTTTTTTCAAAAAAGACTTAAAAGTAGTAAAGAGCTTTTTGTAAGCTGCTGCTGTGTTCTCTTATTATTCTCAGTTTTAGATAGTTTGTTTTTTGTTTCATTTACAAATACAATTCGTTTAATACCTACAAATGCTTAAATACAATATCTATATGCATATATATATATATATGTATATGTCTATAGATATATGATCTATATATATATATATATGTAAGTGTGTGTGTGTGTTGGTGTATATTTGTATATATATATATATATAATTAAGTATATGCTAGACCTAAAATTTATATATATTTATATATAAATCGATTATATAAAGTTTTGCCGATGTGTGTTGGTGTTCCTGTTCGTGTTCGTGTTCGTGTTGTCTCTGTTCCGTCGTAAGTGTCTGTAAAAAGGGGGTTCCTGTGGGGGATTGGGGGGTCTACATAATATGTGGTCGCTCCTCTACTCTCTACACCCGCCTGACCCGCAGATAGATCGGTGTACCAACTCTGGCCTGAGCGCGTGTCCAGCTTCTGCAACTATTTATCTGCAAATTTGTTGAACAACTCTGCCCCTCCGCAGAATCTTCTTTAGCTTCTGCAGCAAACATTTAATAACTGAGGCGTAATACATAATCTCTGTTTTTGACTTAATTCCCTTCTCTCATTGCCAATTAATGATTCGAAATTCCACATCTCCTGGTGCATTTGTTTTCTTAGAGTAAATGCATATTGCACTTTGTCATGAACTTGGTTCTTGGATATCTAAACAAATACAAATACGAAAAAAAAATAAAAAAAATTTAATTAAAATTTCTATGCACCAGAGTTGGTTCTTGGATTTCCTTATCGCGATTTCCCTATTCCGGATCAGACGGGTGGGTCTGTTCCCAATGAGTATAATATTCTGTTGCTGCAATGTCTCTCCTGTTCTTTTAGCACACAAAAACATAAACAAAATGCGCTAAGTTCAATAAATTAATAGGGGAGGGTGTGTGTGGTGGGTGACTGCGTGTATGGGTGGTTACCCAAAACCATCCACAAAGTCTATTAACAATAGTACAATTGGCCATCTCTCGCACTCTCTCTCTCGCCAGCTGTCTCGCTCTCACAAACTCTACATCCCCCGTCTCGCTCTAATTCGATTTCTCTGATTCTTATTTGTGGTTTGTGCAACATAATAATAATAATAATATTCTTGTTTTAGTGAGGATCCTGACTGATACTGACGCAACTTTAGAAACACAATCGATAAACCCTATATACTTGCTAGTTGGGGTATGGTAATATTACAGTATAACTAGATAAACCTATATCCAATTGAATTAATTAGGCCAAAAAAACGCTCTGTTCAAAGTCTCCTGAATCTGATCTGTAATCTAAACTGTTAGTTCTGTCTCGTACTCCTCATTATTTTTACACTTTCAACGGCTCCCTATTACTCCTACTAACTCCTAGACTCGTTACTCGTTACTCGTTTGAATATCCTCACTACTTTGCCCCCGCCCTTAATTTGTAAGGTTTTCATGTGTTGAAACGATATAAGAAAATTTTAAAAGATGATGCGGCGACTGTTAAGGTTTGGGTGTTTCCGTTTCCGTTTCGGTTTAGGTATAGGTTTCTGGATTGAAGTTTTCAAGCGTTCTGTAAGTGTCGTGTGTAAGTGTGTTTCGGTATGAATCTGAACCGGAATCGGTATCCGCATCCGTTTCTTGCTTTTGTTTAGTGAGTTCTGTTGTTTACTTCTTAAACAACGTATCTATATCTCTACATATATATACATATATATATTTATACCTATATATATATATATATATATATATATATGTACAGAATATATATAGATTTATATTTGCATATCTCTATGTATACTAATAAAAAAAAGGCTTTATAAAATAAAACAAACAAACAAAACGCGTCCTAACCTGCTTCACTGTCGCTCGAGTCACTCGAACTGCTATCACTCGAACTCGACGACGATGAATCGCTGGAACTGGAACTCGACGACACGGGATTCGCCGGTTGCACGGCCTCAACCTTGTTCGACTCGTCTGCAAGAAAAGTAAAAGGGTGGAGAAGGGCATTAGCATTCAGAGAAGATCTTGTTGTTAAAAGCACTTATTTAAGTTGCAAACGAGAAGGTATACGTATTTATTTATACATTGGAAGTCACTTCTCGGTCATACATACCTTTCTTGGCGGTTTTCTTGCTTGCCCCCAGCTGGCCGGTGACGTCCTGCAGTCGCTTCTCCAGCTCCTGCTTTTTCTCGGCCATCTGCTCGTCCTTTGACTTGCCGGAAGGCTTTTTATCTGCGATACGGAAAGAGGATATATATGGTTAACACTCGGGTTTCGCTATGCGCTCTACGGGCAGTGACTGAGGGAGAGAAAGGCTAGGATTCATGCTCGACGAAAGAAAGGTAAAGCGGCAATATGTCTCTGGGTGTCGCAGGAAGCTCCCAGAAGAGAGATTTCTGCGACACATCTACAGCATTCACAAGCTACATACTGGAGGAGATTCGGGAAGGAGGATTGAGAGATGGCTTCATCGCATGCACTTGCACTACATAATACAACTACAGACAGAAGAATCGGTAGGACAGCTCGAGAGAGACTTAAACATACGGATTGCAGTTAAATCGTTATTTATAAATTTATTGTTTGGTTTATGCATTGGTTTTTGTTTTGTTTTTCGAGTTTAACTAACTAAACATGACCACTACGGTTTATTTGGTTCGAAATCAAAATCAAATTTGGAGCGCAGTCAGCAAAGCCAAAACGGAAATTTAACATTGTTTTCAGATTCTTCTCGGGATTGGACTCTTCTCTGGCGAACGAGGAAGGGATTGCTCGGGGAACTGGGAATGGGAACAGGGAATGGATATGGTTCTCTTGTCTCGACCTTCTTCTCTAACTGAGGCGTGGACTTTTGCTTTTGAATATTTGAATTTGCTGCTGTTGCTGTTTGTTGCTGCTTTTGCTTTGCATTTGCTTTGGCTTTGGCTTTGGTTTTGGTATTTTTTTTTTGTTTATTGTGGTCTCGGTTTAGTTACAAACTTACAATATGGCTTACGTGTTTTTTTGCGCAAACACGACGCCACATAGCTTTCAAGCTCGCGCAGCGTCGACGGCTTCAGCGTCTCAAAGTCGATCTCGATTTCGTCGGGATTGGAGTCACGCAGCGATGGCTCCCGATTCTGGATAATGTGAACAACGCGGCCCAGCTTGTCACCTGCAAAGGGATAGGGATATATAAGTTATTAGCTCTAAACGAATAAAGCAACTCTTGAACCGCAGCACTTGCGGCTGGACCTTCTTCCTACCTGGGAGCTTATTGATATCCAGCGACAGCTGACGCTTCTCATCGTATGACATTGGCTTGGCCGTGTCCTCCTCCTCGGAGTCAAAGTTCATAACCTGGCTGGGCTTCTTCTTGCTGCTGCCGCGCGCCCCGGCGCCACCGGCATTGGCATTGGCATTGCCGCCGCCAGCACCGCCCGCTCCGCCAGCGCCCGCCGAATTGCTGCCCTTAGCCCGCTTGGAGGCATTGCCGCCGCCGCCCGCTGCTCCCACAGCTCCAGCGCCAGCTGCTGCGCCCGCTCCGCCGCCAGCTGTAGCGCCCGCTCCACCAGACGCTCCGCCAGCGCCGGAATTACTGTTCGTGCCAACGCCGCCAACTCCACCGCCCTTGGCTCCGCGTTGACCCTTGCTTTTAGCACCTTTACTATTGCTGCCGCTGCCGGTTGAGGTTCCACCGGCTCCAGCTGCAGCGCCCGCTGCCAATGCTCCGGCCAGAGTGCCCGCCTTGCCGCCCGCTGCTGCCACCGCAGCCGCTACGCTAGCTGCAAAGCCAGCTGGCTGTCCGCCGCCGAAGCCCATGGCCACGTCGTGCGCCTGATTATGCAGGGCCGCCACATTGGGAACGCCACCGGCCACCGACGAACCGCCGGCACCGACTAGCGAGCCACTGAGCAGAGCGGATAGATTGGCGCCAGCCGCTCCACCGGCGCCCAAGGCACCAACACCTCCTGGGACTGATACGACGCCGGGTCCGCTGCCGCCGCCGGCGCCTGGTCCGCCAGCGCCCCCGCCACCGCCGCCAGAGGCGTGGCCGTGGTGCGAGGCCGATCCGGAGCCGGAGCCGCCGCCGATGTGCTTTTTCTTCTCCTTGAGTTTTTTCTTGGCCTTCTTTTTGGCGGACGCCTCCTCGGAGAGCTTGCGTATCTCCTCCTGGAGGCCGAGCAGCTTGGACTCGAGCATTTTCAGCTTGGCGCTGCGCTCCTCGTCCGAGTTGGATTCGTTTTCCGTATCGCTGGAGTCCTCGCTGGACGAGTCGCTGGCGTCGTGCTTGATTGAGGAGGGGCCACCGTAGCCGCCATGACCGCCATGTCCGTGCCCATGGCCGTGACCATGACCGTGGCCATGCCCATGACCGTGCCCATGGCTGTGGCTGTGATGGTGGGCGGCATTCGCCACCGGCTCGTCGGGGATGTTGGCGTAGCGCATCTCGAAGACGTCCTGCAGCTTGCGACCCATGGCTACGACATCGTGGTCTGGCGGATTGTACTTGTAGCAGTTGGTGAATATTAATCGTACGTCGGCGGCGAATTCCGGCGCGCTCTTGTACTCGCGATTGTCCATTTTCCGCTTAACGGTGCCCAGATCCATCGGCTTCTTGATGATGTCGTGGTAATCGTGCAGGCCTAGCATTTCGGCATCCACCGGCTTGTAGAAGGGCCAGGCGTAGCCTGAGTGCTTCTTCGAGAACAGCTCCTTCAGGATCTCGTTGCACGACTTCAGCGCGTCCGAAAGCTTCTCCTTGGACTTGACCACACCTGCACCGCCAGCAACGCCGACGCCCACCAGGCCGCCAATTCCGGGAAGTCCGGCGCCCAATGGCGACAACGTGTAACCCGAGCCCTGGAATGTAAGATCCTGTTGTTCAGAAGATCCCATTCGTTATCGTTATCGTTTTCGTTTGGTGATTGGTGGTTGGTGATTGGTTGATTGGTTGATTGAGTGGTGTTCGATTGATTGATTGATTGAGTGCAAACGAAATCAACGTAATGGAAGAAAAGAAAAGAACGAAATAAAGGAGCAAAAGCGGCATGGGGTTAGCATCGAATTGAAATAAAATAAATTATTACAGATCGATGATCCTGTCAAAGAGAGATTCCCCTTTCGACAGTACCAGTAATCAGTAATCAGTAATCAGTAATCAGTAATCAGTAATCAGTAATCAGTAATCAGTAATCAGTAATCAGTAATCAGTAGTCAGTAATCAGTATTCAGTATTCAGTAGTCAGTAATCAGTAATCAGTAGTCAGTAGTCAGTAGTCAGTACTAGGTAATCAGTAATCAGTAATCCAGTATTTAGTATCAACTATCCAGTATCCTCTATCGACTATCCAGAGTCCAGTATACAGTATTCAGTATTAGTACTCAGTATCAGTATTTAATATCAGTAATCAGTATGAGTAGTAACGTGTGTTTATTTACAATCACATGAATAATGGCCATCGAGTAAGAGGCAAGGCAGCGTATTGTGTATGACTTATTCAATTGGCTTTAGTTTTGGCAATTTTGAGTTGGTTTTAAGCTTAAACTGATCAATGATCTTTGGCATAATTCGAACAAATGCAACAACTATTGAGTGGCGGCTATAACTGGAGTAATATTTGTACAGGGCCGGCAGCGACTATTAAGCTCGGAGCCCCAAATATGTATTATGTTGAGGTTTTTGGTGTACGAAATTATACATTTACTGTTTAGGAAAGCGAATAGATGGAAATTGACAATGATTGAACTTAAGAAATATTCAATTACTTGAGTTTTACTCTACAAACAGAAGTGAAATTATGTTGTATTGGGGTTTAAGATTCAAAAACATAGTGTTTTATTATATCGAGATTTGGAAACGGCTAATGATTGAATTTTTTTAGACAAATACAATAATCAGCAAGGAAAATCTCCTGCATTTTTATTTGGTGTCTTTTGCTTTTAACATAAAGACTATCATGGACGAAATCACAGTGTAATATTTACAAAGAACTTTACAAAAAATAAAGAAAATAATAAAACTGTACAGGATCGGGGATCATGATCATACTCATACTCATACGACTCGGCTCACGTCTTACTCTTACCTTCTTGCCAATTACCTGACGATTTGACTCCCGCCGCGTCGCAATCTTGGCCGATTTGGAGTCCATTTGCGCGTACGGCGACTCGAAGGCATTCGCCGTCGGCGTTGTGGTGTCCGCCTTCCGTTTGACGCCCTTCTTGATCTTGGCGGGCTGTTGCGGCGGTATCACGGTGTCCACACCGACGCCCGCCGTACTATTCACATAGGCCTGCACCGCGTTGGCGGCATTCACGGCAGCCGCTGATATTGTCACACCTCCGCCTCCCGCTCCGGCGCCGACGCCTGTTCCACCGGCAGCCGCTCCGCCTACTCCTGTCCCCGCTGCTGCTGCTGCCGCCGCTGCTGCGGCCACTGCTGCTGCGGCGCCAGAACTGCCATCAAGAAGCGATGAACTGTTGACCGCCGTTTGACCGGGTGCTCCTGGATATGCGCCCGCCTGGGCCGTATTCAGGAGACTGGCCATCAGGGCTACGGCATTGGGATTTGCTGCCGCACCAGCTCCGCCGCCGCCGCCGCCGGCCATCGCTGTCGTCGTCGTATTGGTGCTGCCAGGCACCGTATGCGGTGGCATTGTGCTAATCGGTGGTATGGACGGTGTACCGCCGGCCGTCGATGAAACCGTGCCACCCATGGCGGAAACGGGTCGGGCGGCTTGCGCTCCCGGTCCCGAGCCCGTGGCTCCGGGTGTCGCAGCTCCGCCACTCGCTCCCGTTGCGCCCGCATGGCCGGGCAACTGTTGCGCAGATGATGCGGCTGCGGCGGCTGCAGCAGCGGACCCTTTGCCGGTACTGCTGCCGGATCCACTACTGACCGCTGCCGTTGAGGAGGCACCGCCACCGGACGCTGAGCCCGAGGAGGCGCCGCCCGATGCCTTGGGCGTGGTTGGCGCTCGTTGTTTCTTCTTGCCACCCTTGGCCGTCACCGGCTCCAGCTCGAGCTCCTCCTTGGGCATCGATTCGACCTTCTGTAGGAAGACCTTCTCGAGCGTCTGGGCCATGACAACGACATCCTCGCCGGGCTTGTTGTAGACGTAGCAGTTGTTGAACATGGTGTTGAAGTCGTGTATGGCCTCCTTGGCGGACCAATAGTAGTTGTTCTCCAGTCGTTTCTTGATCGTGCCCATGTCCATGGGCTGCTTGATGATCTTGTGGTAATCGGGCAGGTTGAGCTTCTTGGCATCGACGGGCTGCTGAAAGGGCCACGAGAAGTGGTGCTTCCATATCACCTTCATCACCGTCTTGATCAGATATTGCAGTTGATTGGTATTACGGCCAGGTCGCTCCGCCGGCGGCATCACCGGTGGCTGTACAATGCCATTAACTGGCTCCACGGGTGGCTCATACCGGGGAGGTGGCTCACTCGACGACATGGTGGTGGTGGTGGTGGCGTTGATAGTAGTGTAGGTGGTGATGGTGGTGTGAATGAGGGATTGATTTGCTGATAGATTGGTGGTGCTTGGCTGCTGCAATCCTCTGCTGGACTTGTGATCCTCTTCGTTCTCGACTGAGACGGCCGACACACACACTCACGCACACACTTCGGGGGGCAGCACACCACACACACGCTCACGCTCACGTTCACGAGCTACAAACACACACGCCCGGGCCGTCTCCGTCTCCTCGCCGTCCGCCGTCGTGGCCTCCCTTGCTCCTCCGGTGGTTTCCTTGTGTCGTCCTGCTCCTCTGGATATTTATAATTGTGTGTGTTTTCCTTCGCTTTGGTCGCTAGTCTCGTGTGGCCGTCGTCGGCGGCGACCACCTCCTCCTCCGTCTCCTGGACGCAGCTCCTGCTGGCTCCTGACACCTCCTGACAGCGGCTCCCGGTCCTGCACCTGGTCCGGATCCTCTTCCTATTGCTTGCTCGTCTCCCGCTATAATCTTCGTCGCTGTGATTGATGAAAATCGGTTCTTAATCGAGGGATTATGCTGTTGCTTCATGCTCAGCAATGTCTGTGCACTGTTTGGGATTGACAGAAAGCCAGAATTAGTAAATGGAGAGGCCAGGACCTTGTGTTCGCAAGGCCTACTAGTACTCACCACCCCTGCTCCAGATTCTCAGGGCCCAGGCTCCTCTCATTGGATCGCGAGTCCTGCGGCCAAGTATGATACGTCGTGTAAGGCAACGGGAGGCATTATTGCTATTAATCCGTTAAATATTTTCCAGCTAAGGCGAGGCGAGGCGAGGCAAGGCGATTATCTGCAGGAAGCGACGATATGGAAAGAACACAAATCGAATTAGGAATTACATTTCGAATCAATCCTTCGGCATCCCTTGTTTTTATTTTTTTTTTTTTTTATTGCCGGCACATTATTTTGCAACTCTGGTCGAGATTTGCATTTCACAACACTTCCACCTCGAGGCGGGTTACATAAACAACCAGAAATACATAAATAAAACGTAAAATAAAATAGAATATAAGGGAGGGGGAGGAGGGGCGGCAAGCAACAAAAATAACAAATTTACAAATCGCATAAACAAAATGCGACGACAACGAAACAGCGTGGAATGAAAACAGAGCAAACGGCAAGAAGCAGAGAGACGTCGACGGAGAACAAGAACCGAGAATGGGAAGGAGAACGGACTCGAGAATGAAGCTACTCACAAAACTCACAAGCGACCCAAGTGCTAAACAATCAATTCCCGACACTTTTCACAACAATATTCGCAATATATTTGATTTATTCTTGATTATTTGATGCGGCCACTTTATTATTTCAGCTATTTCTGCTGTTTTTCCCGATTTTCAACGTTTCCACCGTTCGGTCGTGTGTAGTTACTTTGCCGCCGTTTTGGCACTCACAGCAACAGCGAAAATAAAGAAGAGGCAACGGCAACACACACAGGCCGCAAATAGAGAGAGGAGCACCGAAGAGAGCGGCGAGAGCATATTTCGCTTTTCGAACTTCAGTTCGAAAATGTTCGACATAGACGAGAGGCAGAGAGCGCCCGGCCACACACACGTAGTCCATTCTAATCATATAGCCGTCCCGCCTCCACTTACTAAGCGGCTTTATCAAGGGGCAGCCAAAACCAGACAAATGGCGCTCGCAAAAAAAAAAAAAAAAACAAAAAAAAAACTTTAGAAACCTACAAAAAAATCTTTAATAAACACAATAAATATCCATTAATGCAAGCAAAATGTACGTACACACACACGCACATTCGCACCTACACCGTTTGTGGCGTGTGTTGTGTTTGAACTGAGAGAGAAATTCACCATGCCGCCTTTTCAAGTTGAATATTCTTGGTCACACAACAAGCAAGCATGATTCATTCGCTTTGTTTGTTGTTGTTACTGCAACGCCAATGCAAAGACAATAATATGCACGTAATTCCAACGTTTTATTTTTTATTTAACACCCTCAACTACGAGTACGTGCGGTGTGGTGAGGAGACGAGGAAGATGGGAAGGAGGGCGAGGGCGAGCGCAGCACTAAGCACGCACACAGATGCACAGTATGATATTCCATATTGACAGTGGTACGAATTGCATTCATGGCGATCACAAATAAATATATGTGTATACAACTCTCGTACAGTTTTGATTCACAATTGCATTTGCCTTGATTGAACCCTCAATTGTTTACGCAAAAAATACACACTTGCTCCGTTTTGTTTATTGTTGATGTTGCGAATTTATTTACACCCTACATAAGTGTGTGTGTGCCGGCCGGCGAGCCATGTTATTTTCACCGCTCTTTTCATTTTAGTTGTATCGCTTTCACTTTGGGAGAAGTTTCAGTTCCAGACAGTCTTCAATTGCGAGTTTTGAGTTTGTAGATTTGGCCCACTGTGTATTTTTGTTAGTTGCCAAGTGTTCATATGCGCTTGTTTGTGCGCGAGTGTGAGTGCGAGACAGAGTGTGAGTGTGACGCAAAATTTAACGGAAGAACAACGCACGAAGGCCAGGCAAAAATCATGACGTATCCCACATTCTATTCTCGCCGTAGCACGCAAATAAAATTTGAATATTTAGGAATAATATATATTAAATACACAACAGGAAGACTGAGAGGGTGTGAGATAGAGCGAGAGGAAGACGTATGAGATACGACAGAATGCAATAGCGGGCGGCTCTCTCTCTCGCTCCCTCTCTGTTGCTCTCACAACAAAACAAAACATTAACTGGCACGCACACACATACGCACACACACAAACATGAATAGAGAGAACGGAAGAGAGCGAGAGCGCGCGAACGTGCGGTTGTAATTATGTAGTACAGTAGACTTTGAGTTTTCAACAGAATTTTACGTAGAACGATTGCCAGCCAAACCGAACCGAGAGATTCAAGGCAAACACACCAACACGACCACGAGCACGAGCACGAGGAATATCACGAAGCCGAACACGATGACGATGACGTAGAGATGAGGGAGAATAAGAGCAAGGAGGCACAAGGCGAAGAAGAAGCTAAGAAATATACAGCAACGGCATGCATTGGAAATGGTGTTTCCACTAGGAAGGGGAAGAAGGAAGTGAGAAAGTGGAGAACTGGAGAACTGGCGAAGAAGCTTGCTTTTTATAACACAAAAATTGCTTTCCCTGGACCATCACTTCCATTCTAAATTTACTTAGAATAACCAACAATTAATTACTTCCTCAATCACAAATAAACAAAGGTCAACAAATTGCCGTAAAAACAAAATCATATATAAATAAACTTAATGAAAGCAAAACTTATATTAAGAGAATAAAAACAAACATTCCTTAATTAAATATTGTTCCCTTTTTGTTTTTGCTAGCACTGTCTGCACTTGAACTACGGGCAAATATATCAATTTTATTTAAATAAATAAAATACTCAAGTGAAACACACACATACGCTCGCCACTGAAAGTTGCAGCTGCTGCGACATGCGGAAGAGCGGGACAACAATAGGGGCCTACGTAATGCAAATATGGCGGCATATCGAAACGAGAGAGAGAGAGTTGGTGGTGGCATTCGATTCGAACGTAGAGAGCAAACGATTGTACTGTGCTTCTTCTGTGTATCTGCAAGTATGCCGCCGCCGACGACTACATAGAGCCAGAGAAAGAGCGAGAATGGAAGAGAGACAGAGCGTGGCAGTCGTGGTGTCGATGGGTCAAGGGGAGAGGGAGCTAGGTACTGCCTCTAGGTTAATAAATCGTGCTAATAGTGGCACGAATTTAAAGCCGGTTTACATGGCAACATGCAGCAGCAGCAGAAGAGGAAGAAACAGCAGCAGAAGAAGCAGCATCGCCCCAAAAAGCATCAATGAATTCGATTGCGAGAGAGAGCCGCAAATTTTCCGCTTATTTACGATAAACATATCTTCAACTTTCGCAAAGCAGCGACAAGTAAACAAACAAATTGCTTTTGCATCTGCCTATTTACGCGCCAAATGCCCAAATGCAACACCAACGACGACGATTGGAATAAAACGAGAGCGACGACAACAAACACAAAAATAAATAAATTAAAAAAGTCACAAGCTAAAAAGCCAAAAGCCGGTAAAAAGAGTACATGAGAGAAAATAACAAGAGAGAGTGTAGAACAAGCGGACGTCAGGATGTGATATTTCTTCTTCTTCTGCAGCCGAATTGATCGATATTTAAACATTAGACCGTGATGTATGTGCATTTATCCACCTCAAATTATATTATGTATAGCAATTTCTTACGGATTGGTATTAAACTATTATTTTCGGTAAGAAATTACACACATCAAATGTGCTTAATCAACGTTTAAGAAGCATAAATTATAAGTGCGCTAACAACGATTACCTGGAATATATTTTGCAATATGAAAACATATTCTGAATCAAATATTATTTATTTAGGTAATTCACTATATTTTTAAAGAAAAGCTATGCTTATATTACAACTATAACTTATGCGAAACGTTTGATAATGTAATTTTTAGCTCAAACATAATGAATTCTACGCAGTTTGTATCATACCATTAAAAGGGAAAACTATCTATGCAAATAATTATGCAATTCTGATATTACAATTGAAATCTGTAATCTTCTACGACTTTCAAGAAGAATCTACACAGCCGGGAAATCTCAATTGAAAATGATGTGAAGAGAGTTCCCTTTTGCCCCGTAATGGGAAAAGGGTTGGAAAAACCGGCGAAAAGCAGCTGTCCCTCTGAGAATATCCCTCTAAAAACGTTTTCCTCTATTTTTTATAGTAGGGTTTGGCCTCAGGTTTGAGTTTGGGTTTCCCGACTCCCCAAACTAAAGATTAAATTTAAATTTAAAGCCTGAAACTATGAAACCTATTGTGGCCGGAGTGCGTGCGTTGGTGGGGGATAGGGAAGTACGTCGTAACCACGTGCGCTGCACTTTTCCAACTTACTTTTCCTTCGGCTGCTTTTCACGTGAAATGTTGCTTTCGTTTTTCGTTTGCTTTATAATCCGAAATCCGAATGACTTTTGTTGTTTTGCCGTTGGTTTGTTGTTTGTTTACTGATGTTTGCTGTGTTATTGTTGATGCTCTGTGCTGCTGCTGCTGCTGCTGTATTGTTGTCATTTATTATTAAACAAAACCATTCTTTGTTGCGCTTCTGCTTCTGTTACTATGAAACAGTTGTATTTAAATCGAACATATACAACATGGAAAATTGTACACGACTGTTAAAAAGTGCAAACTGTGAAAATAAAAACAAACAAACATAAAAAAATACGAATTTCAGCACTTTTTCTTTCCGAGATTCATTTGCGCGCGCGAGGGAGCCAGTAGAGCGAAAGAGAGAGACAGCGACAACGTAACCCACAACGTAAGCATCGGTATACGCTACAGTCATCACGCGACGCGACCCAACGAAACGGAACGCGAGCAATGCGCTTACGTTACAAACGGCGCCGCCAAACTGCAAAATATTAAATGGTACAACAATAACAAAACAAATCCAAAAAATAGATATTTTCTATGTTTTCCTTTTTATTTTATTTTTTATATACGTTTTCATTTTTAACCAAACTATCACATTTAATTTTTATTTGTGAAATTTTTTTCCATTTCGCGCGCGCGTGTGTATTCCTTTTTTTATTTTCTCTTTTTTCGTTTTTTCTCATTTTTTTCTTTTTAGTTAATATTATTCACTTAGTGACTACTACACACACTCTTGCCCTCCTCTCACACACACAACTACACGCTCGCACACACACGTCAGAGCCGTTTCTTCTTCTTCTTCTTCCTCTTCGTTCGCTTTTGTTCCACCACCAAAAAAAAGTAAAGAAAAAAAAATTTTTTGTCATGTCCATTGAAGTCTCACATTTTTCAAATGTATTTTTTGGCGCTAAAATCGCGGAATATTCCAATAATTTTCATACGCATCGGATGGCCCGCAATTAGCACTTCGCACTGATCACAAATTTATATAATTTTTGGCGATTTTTACCACAATTTTTTAGTAATTTCTACACACCGATATACGTACGCGCTACGATTTTTCGACAAACGCGCGTTTCTTGTGAGTAAAGCAGTCGAGCCGTCGCTGTCGCCATCAAATATACAAAAATTTTTCGAAATTACTGAAAATGCGAATACACACGCACACACATGCACTACGGACGGGGCACGAGGCGCACGCGCCTGCTGTATACGGCTGTGCCGCTTTAACACATGGCGCCGCATCGGCATGTATGAATGCGACAGATAGCGAGCGGCATGTGTGTCTTTGCCTGAGTAGTGGTGTCGTGGTGGTGAAGAGAGCCGAAAGAGAGAGAGAGAGCGGCCGAGAGCGGAGAGAGTCGCTATCTGGTCGGGTGGTGAGTTTTCATATTTCGTTTTCAACGTGTAAAAGGAGGGAGCGAGAGCGCGCATGAAATGAAAAAACAAACGTAACAAGCGAAACAAAATGGCGCATAGAGTACAGAATGCGGTCCGGCGATTTCGATGCGACCTCCTCGCCTGCGAACGTCCGCTTCCGGTTTTCGTAGCTCCCTCTGCCGGTGGGGGCCGTGGAAGAGCGTTTCATAAATTTTCAAGCAATATTCCTCACTTTTTACCGTGAAAATCGCCATGAAATGTAACCTTAACTGAACAACAACAACACCAGTGTGACCGAGGAAATAATACTTAAATATACTGCCAAATTGTTATAAACTGTTCAAAGAAAGGTGGCGAAACTGGGAAAAGGCGCACATAAACTGGCATAAAAATGTTGTATTCATAGATGAAACAGTGGATAAATTGGCTGAACTTAAACTAATTCTTCTGATAAAGGAAGGCGGTAACCAGTGACCAATTATAAACTATTTTCTTGTGAAATTTGTATAAATACAAGGTAATCTTGATTTTTCATGATTGTTTGCATCAATAAATTAGTCGAATTGGTTTGAGTCTTCGGTACTCGAAATTCGAATCTAACCATACCCGCCACCTATCGAGTTTTTACTCCTTTGGTGTGGCTGTTTTCGGTGGCTTTTTTGAGGCCCCTGCCCGACTGACTAGGTATTCAGCTCATTCGCAGGGACAGCCACACTTCGGGACCGATTTGCGGACAAAGCAGTAATGTAATTATCAATCATCCAATACCAATTTCTTGCTTCCAATTGGCGGTCTTGCGGCTGTCGTAGTTTTATTAGAGGTTCTTCAGGGCCAAGAGCGTTAAGTCGCTGACCAAGTTAACGAATATAGCGAAGTACGGAGATCAAGCACGGAGAGTTCTGGAGTAACTGTAACTGACTCAGATCCGCTGTGTGTGTGAACAGTGAGTGTGTGTGCGAACAAACTCCACAAGTGTGCGAGAGCAAATCAAAATAAGAAAAGAAACGAGGAACAAGAACAACCGCCCCTGATGGAAATTAATTTCGCGAATTACCAGATTAAACTCTTCGAAAGTAAGACCAAAGTGTTGGCATTGGTCTGGTGGCGAGTGAAATATGTGGGGATTACGTAAGAAATCAATGGATTCCGGTTGCATTTGGCCAAAAAGAAAAGAAGAAACACTGAGCGCTCTTTTTTTCCATTTTTTTTTTGATGATTTCATTCGCAGTGACGACACACGCACAAACACAGCGATAACGAGCATTGCCGATGTGTGTGTGTGTGAGTGTTGTTTGTTGAGCTAAAAAAGACATGAATCGAATCCTCTGCACGACAGTTTTTCCTGTATTTTATTTATTTTTTTTTATTTAAAACTGCCGATCGGCGACGCCTTGCCGCCAACTGCTGATTAGTCTTCGGGCTCAGTCTTTATCGCTTTGCCTTGCGGTGCAACTTCCCCCACCCACTCGCGCGATGTAGCGGTCCCACTCCACACTGAATGGAGTACGTAGGCAGGCAGGAGAGCATAGAGATACAGCAAGAGGGTGAGAGGAGACTTCAACCAGTACGCCCACATGGCTATGTGTCCATGTGTTGGTGGGCGTCCATAAAAAAAAAACAAACTGTGCTGCAGATGCTGTTTCTTAGATAGAGGGTATTATTCATAAGGGGCAGTCCCATTGCTGCCGCACAGTCATCCTTCTTCGCCTTCCATGTGTGGAAATATGTATTTTGGGAGTGATAACTATTTCTCTCAGTATGTGTGCTTTTATTACAATCCCAAGATTTCTGTTTACCTTGGCGAATTTCTCGCTCGTCTGTCATGTCATCAATATAGTTTGATTTTATTAAGAAGCTTATAATATGCTAAATTCAGACTGAGTACTGATTCAGAAGAGTACTATTTTTCGTATATATATTTTTGTATTATTATATGCAGGGTATGCAAATGTAGTAACTTCGAATTCGTTAGTTTTTTGTATTTTTTACGCTATATTTTTTTTATTTTGTTTTGGCGGTGCACGATCATTCATGCAAATTGCGTTCGATTGTGTGTGCGTGGGTGTCTAAATATAGATATATCTGTGTGTAAATATCTATGTATGTACACATGTGGAGCAACAGACATTTGGACGTACAGACAGCATGCAGCCCTTTCGGTTATCGAATATATTGAATTTTGAGCATTTGTGAGCTGCGAGAATGAGTGATTCGATTCTGATTCATTTAAGCGGAAATCGCCTGCAGTCGTTCACAATGACTACTCATTCAGTGTCCCCTCCCTCCAACCTTTGTTTACATTCCGGCAGGAGCCAGTGCTTCAGAAAGAGATAGATATATTATGAGAGGAAGAGCGTGCTGACGGAACGTGCGCTGCAGCCATTGACAGCTTGCTGTTACCTCTCTTCCTTCCTTCCTTCCTTGCTTTTTGTTTCGGTGTGTGTGTGCTGAGTGTTTTTTTTGACGCCACCTAAAAACAAAAAACACGCACACCCACACACCTTTATAAATTCGTTTATCCGCAGCGCCCTTGTTTGAGTGTGCGAGATGAGTCATCTCCCTGGCCAAGTTGATGAGAAAATAAAATTAAACATTAAGGTAGAGCAGCAAAAACAACAAAGCGAACGAGACAAGAAGAAGAAACGAAAAGGGGGCAGATGTTACGGGGCGGCCATTTGGTTGGTCTTGTCGCACTAAAGCAAGCAAAAAAGAGCAGATAGAGGAAAGAAAGCCGTGCACAGCAATTCGAAACAACAACAGCATCAGCTGAACTTCATTTACAGTTGCGGTCGCAATAGTGGACAGGGCATGGAATTAACTCCATTTACCCTTGCGGTCAAATAATAGCAAAAGTTGCATTAACCTTGTGGTAGTTGAGGAAGCAACTTTTCCTTTTTTTTTTACAAATGCATAAGTTAAAAATATTAAATTTCTTAATACTTCTCTAAAAGACATTATACCTTATTAGCTAAACTTTTTATTAAGAAATAGAAGTGAATCCGCATGTAAAAGAATTGTCCCCATTAGTAATTATATATTATAATATTTGTGAAGTGTTATCTATTTAAGCGCCCGCCACTGTAGTTCTTGTAACTGCAGGACCCATCTGATTGGGAAACTAATCACTTCAATTGGTTTCCCCATTGCAGCCGCGCTCGCGTACACCAAAGCGACAGAGAACGCCGAGAGAGCGAGCGAGACACACGGAGAACCCTCCTCCCGCACCATCCCTCCAACACACACGCATCCCGCGCACACACACAGCCACAGCCGAGCGAAAGATGATCCTCGAGAGCACGAGGAGTAGCCGGGGAGCTCTGCTCCTCGCATTCTGCCTGCTGGCCGCGATGACGCTGGTCGCGGAGGCCCAGAAGGCGGGCAAGCTGACACAGAACCCGTGCGGGGCCAATGACAAGTGCCACACGTGCATCCAGACCGAGAGCTGCGCCTGGTGCATGCAGCCGGACTTCAAAGGCCAGTCGCGCTGCTTCCAGCACACGAGCAACGTTTGCCCCGAGGAGTTTGTCTGGAATCCGGACACCTCCGAGCAAATCCTCCTCAACAAGAACCTGACGCTGGCCGGCACAGCCTCGGCGGCAGGAATAGGAATGGGCGGTGGTTATGGAGCTGGCGGCGCTGGCTATGGCGCTGGTGGCGCCGGCTATGGCGCTGGTGGCGCTGGCTACATGTCTAGCGGCAGTTCGAGCTCTTACCACAGCTCCTCCTCCTCGTCCATGTCCAGTTCATATGGCTCGGAATACTCCGCCGGCTGGTCGTCAAGTGAAATTGTCCAGATCAAGCCACAGTCCGTGAAGCTGAAGCTGCGCATTAGTGAGTATATCACCGCATATTAGGCCCTCACAGAAGCTCATTGATCCCACTCTCGTTGCAGACCAAAAGCACGACCTGAAGGTGAGCTACACCCAAGCGGAGGGTTATCCCGTGGATCTGTACTACCTTATGGACCTGTCCAAGTCCATGGAGGACGACAAGGAGAAGCTGTCGGCGCTGGGCGACAAGCTGTCTGAGACAATGAAGAGCATCACCTCGAACTTCCGCCTGGGCTTTGGCTCCTTTGTGGATAAGGTGCTGATGCCCTATGTCTCCACGATTCCCAAGAAGTGAGTATGGCCCCAAAAATAGGAATAAGCTAGATGAATATTGGATATAATCTTCAATTATCAAGATGCTCAGAGGTAAAGCTGCAAGTCTTGTCCATTAAATATGACACAATTACTTAGAGTTGGTTAAAAATTGTTAATTGTATTAAAATAGAGAACCCCATTGATATTACTGTGCTAAGATTAGCTCCTAAGAAACCCTCTGTAATAGTCATAGGCTTGAGCTTATACCAGCTTATTAGTCAGCGCCTTCCCGGAATCTGCGCTGACTGACTGCCTGACTGACGAACTTACTTCCTAACTACTTATAGCCGTGAGTCACGTGTACCGTCATGACTCTGTTCCAGCGTTGCAATCAAAATACGCCAGTTCAATAATTAACCCACAGAAATAAACAAAAATAGTGTCTCCCTCGATTAATGTGAACTTCAAACTAATATCTATAACTTGTTGACTATCTGTGTACTTACAACCACACCATGAACACCAATCAACAACATCAACAACATGAACCACAACAACGACAACAACGCGATGAATGAATGAATCGAATCCGTAGACTCGAGCATCCCTGCGACAACTGCAAGGCTCCCTATGGTTACCGCAATCACATGCCTCTCAACAATAACACCGAAAGCTTTTCTGTAAGAGACGATCATACTTGCCCGCTTAACCACACATCCAACATATCTTGCGCCTGCCTGCTACTCCCCGTAGACCCCACTCCGAGTCACTGTGCATGTCTCCCTCCTCCACCACACCCACCCCGCCCTGTGCTTGCCATTATTGTCTATCTAGATGCGTATTATTGTTAAGATCTCTCAGATATATCCATCCGCCAAGTGCTGCACCCTTAGCCCTAAGCCCTAGTCATAAGTCTGTGTCTCTGTGTACTTTTGTGTGTTGTAAATCTGGACGCTGGTGATCTCAGCACATCTCAACACTACCCCTACTATATAGCGCATATATTGTACCTATATCGTAATTATTTGCACCACTCGATGTTGTCAAAATCAGTATTTATCCTTTCTTTTATCGTTTTTCTCTCTCTCTCTCTATCTCTCTTTTAATTTCATTCATCCATCTATATATAAATCTGGCCTATATATATATTGTTCTTGTGTGTATTCGAAAAATTGCCCGAAATGCTTGGCTCGAAAAATTCGATAATCCGAAACTCGAAATCCGAAATCCGAAATCTAAAACAAAAACTAGCCTGGTGGAGCCATGCCCCAAATGCGATGCTCCCTATGGCTACCGAAACATCATGGGCTTGAGCACGGACACATATAGATTCTCTGTAAGTGGTCATCGCCCCACCCCATCCGAATGGGATCCATCACATCATCGCACTTAACAATCTGACAGAAACTCGGCTCGACCATCCCATTAAGAACACTTACTCTAACACTATTCTCACTTCAAGTTCAGTTATTTGGTTTGCTCTTCTGTGTTGGTGTTGCGAATGATGTTATGCTAGTATTAACACTTTTGGTTGCCTAATTATTAACCTACGTCTTGATGTTTAGCTTTAATGCATTTAATTGGAGATCGTAGATGTTGGCATGGTTTTGGTTATTGTAATCTGTTATTCCCCCTCCGATTGTAATTACTCCAATTGCGCTGGCACACTCTTGATAAGTAAAGAAAAATGAGTGCGAATCGAATAACTATGACCTAGAATCTCTGGTATTCGCTTTATATAGGGTTTCCGGTTTTCCAAGTGCTGCAACTCAGTCTCAGTCTGTCCGCTTGTCCGTGAAAACACCTTCGATTTAAGAGACTATAAGAGCTGAGCTACCAAATTTGGTAACTATATTCATATAGTCGCGATTTAGAAGCCCGTAGAAACTGAATTCTGTAGAAAGTAACCCAAGAAACCTTCGACATTAATCATAGCCTGCTGTATTTATTTTATACGTATATCTTATCTCAGAACTTCTTATCGGGCTAACACAGACTGTATTGAACTATTGATAGACTGCACAGGGTTTGTTACCGAGTTCCTTCTCACAGAACAGAACTGATAGTACAACTTAGAGAAGACCAGGATGTGTGCCAGCTTATGTTCACTTCTCCCTAACTGCCTGGTGCGGGAACTACTAATGTAATCGATCCCAAAACAATTGTTTTCCACCGCTAATCCCCTGATATCGTTGTCCTGGCAGAACGAGGTGAAGGATGCCGCCGTGTCTGGCAATCTGGATGCGCCCGAAGGCGGCTTCGATGCCATTATGCAGGCCATTGCTTGCCGCCAGCAGGTCGGATGGCGTGAGCAGGCACGTCGTCTGCTGGTCTTCTCCACAGATGCAGGCTTCCACTATGCCGGCGATGGCAAGCTGGGCGGCGTGATTGCCCCCAACGACGGCGAGTGCCATCTGAATCCCCAGGGCATGTACACGCACTCGACGGTGCAGGATTATCCCAGCATATCGCAGATCAACCAGAAGGTCAAGGAGAACGCCATCAACATAATCTTTGCGGTGACCCGCAATCAGATCTCTGTGTACGAGAAACTCGTTGGCCACATCCAGGGCTCCTCGGCGGCCGTGCTCTCGAACGATTCGTCCAATGTGGTCGATCTGGTCAAGGAGGAATACGCTGTAAGTGGAAGAGTCGCTAGAAAGAGCCAGGAAACCAGGAAAGAGGGCTAATCTTTTGGTTATTTGCAGAAAATCTCCTCTTCGGTGGAGATGAAGGATAATGCCACCAGCGATGTTAAAATCACCTACTTCTCGTCCTGTCTGACCGGCGGCCCGGAGCTGCAGACCTCCAAGTGCGACAATCTGACGGTGGGCCAGCAGGTGAGCTTCACCGCCCAGATCCAGGTGCTCAAGTGCCCGGAGGACCCTCGCGCCTGGAATCAGTACATCCAGATCTATCCCGTTGGCATCAACGAGAGCATGCTGATCCACTTGGAGATGCTGTGCGCGTGTCCGTGCGAGCAACCCGGCTCCACCGGTTATGAGAAGCACTCGCGGCACTGCAACAACTTCGGTACCTTCATGTGCGGCATCTGTGACTGCGACGAGCATCATTTCGGCAATAGCTGCGAGTGCTCCGTGTCGGACATGAACTCGACAATTAACAACGACGCCAGCTGCCGGGCGGACAATACCACGACGACGGACTGCTCCGGCCGCGGCAATTGCGTGTGCGGCTCATGCGAGTGCTTTAAGCGCACCAATCCAGAAGAAGTTGTCTCCGGCACGCTGTGCGAGTGCGATAACTTTAGCTGCGAGCGGAACAAGAACCAGCTGTGCTCCGGACCCACAAACGGCAACTGCGTCTGCGGCCGCTGCATTTGCTTGGCTGGCTGGACGGGCAGCAACTGCGCCTGTAAGGCCTCCAATGACACCTGCATGCCGCCCGGCGGCGGTGAGATCTGCTCCGGCCACGGCACCTGCGAGTGCGGTGTGTGCAAGTGCACGGTGAATGACCAGGGTCGCTACTTGGGCCGTCATTGTGAGAAGTGCCCGACGTGCTCGGGGCGGTGTCAGGAGCTAAAGGAATGCGTCCAGTGCCAAATGTATAAGACGGGCGTCCTTAAGAATGTCGAGGATTGTGCCCGCAACTGCACAGCGTTCACGCCAGTCGGCGTGGAGAAGGTGGAGATCGATGAGCACAAGGGCGAGCTGATGTGCACGTTCTTTGACGATGACGACTGCAAGTTCATGTTCAAATACAGCGAGCAGGGCGCCCTCATCGTTCATGCCCAGGAGAAGAAGGAGTGCCCGCCCCAGGTTTTTATGCTGGGCATCGTTCTCGGCGTTATAGCCGCCATCGTCCTGGTCGGTCTGGCCATTCTGCTGCTGTGGAAGCTGCTAACGACTATCCACGACAGGCGGGAGTTCGCCCGCTTCGAGAAGGAGCGCATGAACGCCAAGTGGGATACGGTATGTCTTGGGTTTGATCTCTTGTTGATGTGAGCTAACGATCTCTCTCTATCTCTCTTGGATTGCAGGGTGAGAATCCCATCTACAAGCAGGCCACCTCCACCTTCAAGAACCCCATGTATGCGGGCAAATAAGTAAATAACAAAACGAACATCTCTAAGCTAAATATTAGTGAAAAATTACGTGTGTCGTCGTCTAGCGAACAGCGACTGTGTCGTGTCTGTGCTTTTGAACCGCAAATTTAGAAACTAACAAGCAAGCAACCAGGAAACCCCACAAGATGTAACAGCCGATATATATATATGTATGTTCAGAACCGATCCCGAGGAAACAAACGACGAAGCTGCTTTGCCCCAGGGTGCAAGAACCACTAAAGTCAAACTGCCATTGAAAACGCGTTCTAAACTAAGTCAATCCCTATATAGTATATATATTTATATATATTTACACACACGAACCCTCGACGGGGCAGCCTTTATATACATTTACGAGCAAAACGATTTGTGCCTTGCAACAACATATATTTTAGACTTTATCTATATATATATATATACAAGAGCTTCCAGCTGGAGGCGGAAACAACGGACAACGCACAACATGATGCCACACACACACACACAACACAGAATAAGCGCCAAGGAAGGAAAGTTTGACAACCGACAACAAGCAGAGCCAACAAACGATTATGAATTATGATTTTGTGTTCTTTTTTGTTCGTGCCACACATGAATTTGTATTTTATTTTTTACTCGTAACTTGTAATCTTTTGTTTGTCCCACCCCCTTTTTTTTAATTGCCTAAGTTAACCAGAAACTGAACGGAGAAGCACTTAACAACCGATCTGACCCGATCCGAGCTGTCCATCCCAACTCTTCCCTGTCGTCCCTCTATTTGTTCTATAAAAGCTAACTCTACAAACTAATATTTAAGCGTATTAACATTAAGCTTGTAATTGTTAATTGTCGAAAAACGCAAGAGTGTGTATCCGCTTTTCATTTTTTGTATGTTTTTATTTATCCAATTTTATATTATTTTTTATAAATGAGAATGCAGAGAATGCAGAGAAAGCAGAGAAGGAAAAGAAAGAGAAGGAAAGGGAAACCGAACGTGTTTTTTTGATAATAGTCTCTTGTGTGTGTTTTGTTTATTATTGAATTTTCGGATCATTAATAGTAAATTAATACTACTATAAATATATATATATTTTTTTGCCATTTGTACTGATTACTGATTAACAAAATATTTAAAGTAAACCCAAGACGAGCGAAGGGAAAGCGTTTTGAGTAATTTTTTAATAAAAAAGAAAACCGAAAAACGAATTAAAAAAGTGAAAAATAAATTGTTTGATGCTAATTTTAGTGAAATAAAAATGAAAACCGAGAGAAACGATAAACAAACTGGCCGATTATCATTGGACTGGGAACTCTGGAGGAAATTCGATTGCCTATGTGCTACGCTCTCCCTTCGGGAAGGCGGATCCCTGGATAGCCCCGAAAAGGAAACAAGCCGAGTTCTCTCTCACACTTCTTCAGACTGTAATTGTGTTCTGCAAATTCTGTTCCTGCTTCTGCTTCAAAAATGACAAATAATGGAACAAACACATCGGGCATCGATGGCCAGATATGTGTACATCGAGTGCCTGGGCATGTGGATCGTATATACACATGTATATATATATCTGTGTCGTGTATACATCGTTGTATATATTAGGTTCTGTTTTCGAAACAAGTCTAGGCAATTGTACGTACTACGTAGTGTTAAAGTATACGGTTACGGCTACGGCTACGGCTACGTTTACGGATCAGGAGTAGCAGCTGCGGCGCTGTTCTGTTCTATATATGTACACGATAATATCGAGGACGAGTACGAGTGCGGTGCGGGGCCATGGCCTTCGTGGGGCTCATGGCTTGAGCTGGCGACGACGGCTGCGATTGCGAAGGCTGCTGGCGGCGATGTCTTGAGTGGTTTGAGTGGATTCATTGGAGTCGTTGTTGGCTTAAGTACGGCGTCTGAGGTGTGTGTATGCAGGAGGGTAAACGTGGACTCTTGGAGCCACGTTGCTCCCTCTCTCTCTCCCTTTCTCAGTCGCAATCGCAGTCGATGGGCCGTACAGGAGGAGCTGGAAGCTGAAGAGCAGCCTAGGTTCCCGGCCCAGGTCTCAGTGGAAGATGAGGTCCGCATCGGGCGCGCCCTTCTGGTGCTTGAACTTGTGCTTATTGGGCTTCTGGTAATAGCTGTGTGTAAAGTTGCGCTGCTGCGGCGGCAGCAGCGACTCCTGGTAGTCCTCCTCCTCGATCCGTTCCGTTATGTTCAGTGTCAGGCGCTTGACCTTCTCCTTCTCCTCGCGTATCGCCTGCTCCTGTCGCTTCAGGTTGATGGCCAGGTGCGAGTCCGATGCCGCCACAAAAGACTTGAACTGCTGCTTGCCGCCCTTGTGGCCGCGCACCATCAGGACGAAGGGTACGGCGCCTCCTCCTCCGGCGCCGTTGCCTCCTGCAGACTTGCTATTGCTGCCTTCGGGCGGAGTATCGGTGCTGCTGGTGCTCGTGGTGATGCTCGGCGAGCCGGGCGCTCCATCTTGCAAGCCGGCGGCGGTGGAGGCGGCACCGGCTGCCTTTGAGATCTGCGACGATGCATTGTTGATGTTGTGACTGCCGGAGGCCTGACAGCCGGATGTCTTCTGCAGACGGGCCATCATCGGCACCGGTATATCCTTGGCAGTTGCCTTGAGCGGCTCCTTCAGGCGCTCCTGGTACGAGTCCGAGGTCATCTTCTCGTACATCTGCTCAAACTCTAGGTCCTCCTTGGACTTCTCCGGCGGTGGGGGCGGCGGCAGCGGTGGCTCTGTCTCATTCTCGGTCCAATCATTGACCTGCTCCGGTTCCGGCTCCTGCCCGGCCACCTGACGCTCCCGCTGATCGTTCGACGAGCCAGAATCCTCCTCGTCGGTGACCTGTAAGGAGAGCGGACACCATAAGGAGAAATTCCCGAAAGGGTAAATCGTAAAGGGAACCTACGTTGTCGTCCAGCTCGTTGATCTCGCTAATGGTGGTCAGCGCAGGGTCCTGAGCAGCTATGTTGCCGCTACTGTTGCTATTGCCACCGCAGCTGTTGGTGGCCTTCAGCTGCGGATATAGCTTCTCCTGCAGCTGGTCAATCGCCGTCTTGGCCTGCTCAAGGCTCTTGTACAGCTTCAGCTTGGGCCGCACGCCGGACAAGCAGTCGCGATAGGTGTGATCCACCAGAATGGGGAAGAGATCGGAGGTGTTCTCCGACTTGCTGAACACGGGATGGGATTTCTTGAACCAGTAATAGTGCTGGAAGAAGACCAGAAAGTAGTCCAGTCTGCAAAATAAATGGAAGATGAGCCATTAGAGTGAAACGTACCCAAGGGAAGGATGATACTCACTTCTTGCGCGTGGCCTGGCTGGTAAAATAGGGTCCACACGTGTCCAGCAGCATGCAGGCCAGCTTCAGGCGGAACAGACTGTCCGGCGGATCCAGTGGCGAGACGACGCTCTGGTCCATCGACACCCCCAGCGATATGATCGAGTACAAGGTGTTGAGAATGTGCGTGGACTCCACCAGCTTGTAGTTGTACATCTCGCCCAGGTACTTGGCCATCGCTATCCGGCGCTGGGCCATCCGCGGCGAGTGGATCTCCAGGCCGGCGCGTATATCCTCGAACACATTGTCAATGACGATGGTGACGGCGCGCGGCTGATAGGAGCTCAGTCCAGAGACGAGATCCGCGAGGCAGCGCACGAGCGGGAAGCGCAGCAGGTAGGCCTTGCTCAGGCACTTGATGGCGTAGCTGTTCGTCTCCGCATCCTGCCAGTCGATGCGGCGCAACATCTTGATGCAGCGCTCCACGTTCTGCTTGCACAGCTCCTCAAAGATCAGGTGACGGATATACTCGTGCATGGGCGGACGCGGCGTGGGCTCGCGCTTGGACGACTCCGGCGGCTTAACCAAGTAGTAGACACTCTCGATCTGCGCCGAGTGACGCGAGTCCATGGCCGTGGCCGTCTTCAGGCGCAGCATTTGGTCGAGGAAGACGTTCATCAGGAGCCGGGCGTCCCGACAGTTGTACAGGTAGACGCCGCTCACCTCCACGAAGGCGCAGGCCATCTCGATCTGATGGTGCTGGAAGTCGCGCAGCAGCATCTTGAGGCACCCCAGGGCGTCGAACTTCTTGAACAGCCCGAACTTCACCAGCTCGCCAATGAAGCGGACGATCTTCAGCTTGGACTCGATGTTCAGCTGGTTCTTCTTGCGTATGTGCCACTTGAACTCCTTGCGCAGCAGCTCGGCCAGATCGGCGGCCATGTCCGTGTTGCACAGATGCACGATGGCCACAAAGCGCGACAGGTAGGGCAGTATGTCCAGGCGGGTGCGCTGCACCGAGAAGATCGTGCGCGTCAGCTTCTTGCGCTGGTGCTTTGTGTTGAAGTTCAGCAGGAACTCGATGGCCGCCGAGTCTATCAGCTCCTTGTTCACGCAGTTGAAGAGGTTCAGCAGGAAGGCGTCGAACTGCTGGCGCATCTGCGTCTGCGACTGGCTCTGGCTGGGATTCTGTTGGTTCTGCTGGTGCTGGCTCTGCTGCTGCTGGCGCCCCAGCTCCATGAGAGCACTGCCCATCTTCTGGGGCTTCACCTCCTCGGTTGGCGTTGTGGCTGTGGCAGCCCCAGCAGATGCCACCTCCTCGCCGACATTCTCTAGTGTGGTGTCCGATGTGGTGGAAGGGGGATCATCCAGATCCATTTCAGCATCCAGATTGGCCTCAATGGCCTCCTCAGTCAGTTCGCTGGGCTCCTCCAGCGTCTCCAGGTCGACTTTTGGCGCCGAAAAGTTCGGCAGAAACTGACGCAAGTCCGGCAGATCGGTGTAGAACGAGCGGGTCTCCTCGTCGCCCCAGGGATCCAGCACACCGAAGGCGGCACTGTCCAGCATATTGTCAATGACGGTGCCCGGATTGCAGCACTCCGACTCCTTGGCCAGCTCCGGCAGTGGCTCGCCCAGCAGCTCCGACAGCGACTGGGCGGAGGCCAGCAGCTTGTCGAAGCCCGCCTGCATCAGCTCGCACTTCTCGCGCTTCTCCGTGGAGATCTCGCCCTTGCACTCCATGGTGCGGCGTATGTTCTTGGTCATGTTCATCAGCTCGGCCTGCTCGGCCAGGACGTGCTTGCACAGGGCCTTGAAGTAGCCCTTGAGCATGGTGCGCAGGTTGAGCTGCTTGTCGGCGGTGAGGAAGTCCGACTTGGGCACCTCCACGCCGTACTTGGTGGCCAGCTGCTGCATCTTCTGGGGCACCAGGCCGGCGTACTCCTCGCCGCAGTGGCGGCAGAACGAGAGAATGATCGAGAAGTTGCTGTGATCGTCCTTGTCCTGGGCAATCAGATGCACCAGCACCACGCCCAGCTGGGCCAGTCCCGGCTTCATCTGTATAACGCCGGAGCTAACCAGCTCGGCGAACAGGCGCAGGTCCACGCGCAGCTTGCTCGGATTCCCAATCTTCTCGCCATTGCCCTTGATGTTCAGCGCCTTCTGCCAGGCCTCTAGGAACTGAACGTCGAAGTCCGCGTAGGTGCGGTGCAGCCGAGAGGCCAGCGTCACCACCGCCGGCACATCGGTCATCTTCAGCTTGGCCTCCGCCAGCGCCGCGCATATCTCCGAGATGTACTTGCTCAGATTGAGGGCCGCCAGCTCGCGCAGCAGCCCCTCCAGCTGGGTGGCGGTGAACACCTTCAGCTTCTTCACAAACGCCGTGTTCTTCTTCAGGTTGGAGTCCAGCCGGGCGAAGTGCTCCTCGCCCGGCAGCTCGAAGCTGGAGTTCTGCAGGCGCAGCTGGCGCTTGCCCTCGATCTTGTCGCGCAGCTCGCTCACGAACTGCTGCAGCTCCTCGCGCTCCTCGGCCTCCGCCTCTGCGTCGGCGGCATCCACATCTGCCTCTACTTCCACCTCTACCTCCTCCGCGTTGTGGCTGTCAGCGTCTTGGCCAGCAGCAGCGGCGACTGTTGTCGTGGTGGTCGCTGGCTGAGGCTGCGACTGCGACTGCTCGGGTGCGGGTGCGGACGCGGGTGTCGAATCGCTAGCTTGCATGGCGGCGGCGGCGGCGATTCGGGGTCGGGACTCGATTCGATGCGAATCGGATTCGATTGCTCGGCGCACGCTTCTCAGTTGCTCCGTTTGGAAATTCAATCTGCCAGCAGCGAGAAATCAGATTTCATCTGTGTTTTGTTACTCGGCTGCCTCGACTTTTAGAGATGGCCCTGCGCCGCGCACTAGACTATCGGCTAAACGGTCACACTGAGCGCAGTCCGGGCTCAGCCCGGCGATAGTTCGCGCGGGAATTCGAGGAATCAAAAAATAAGAAGAAAGAGATTTTTGTAAATATAGTTACCTATTATTACGTACTTTTCCAAATGAATATCAGGTACCTATATAACTTATGGAGTCGGAAATACTTGCTTCCCTGCCTTATAAACTTTTGTTCAAATGTTATTATTTCGATCATATTTACATTATTAAGTTATTAAGATAAGTGTAAAGTATTCATTGCTTTTCGTTTAATAATTTTGTTAAAAAAATAATACCTTCAACAGTTACTCGATGAGTGTCAAGCCTCGGCTCACCTCTAGTTAACTGTCAACAACTATCGATATCTTGCCCAGGCTTCCAGGAACTCGATTTGAAATTGTACCGTTACTTATGCGTTGACAGAATGCAAATTTCCAAAGTTTTGAAGTTGGGAACAATGTCAGACGATACATTCGATACATTCCATACATTCCATACAAGGCAAGCAAACACAGACGACACTCTCCACATACAGATACCGACATAAACCAGTAAACAGGGACCAATAAACACCGCGGACCATGTACTCGAACCAGTTCGTGTACACCCGCGAGCGGCGCCGCTTCGGCCAGCAGTGCTTGTTCCAGGACCGCAACGAGTTGATGGTCAGCATCCATCCCAGCGGCAAGCAGCGGCTGAAGTACATCCTGCGCAACCCGGCGGCGCACGCCACCCAGCTCAGCCACCAGACGGCTCTGAGCGTGATGGAGACGGAGAACGTGACCTACGACCAGCGCGGCCTGTACCACTACGAGGGCGGCTGGCCCAAGGAGGTGAACTCGCTGGACGAGGAGCAGACGGTGCGCCACCGCAAGAAGGTGGAGCGCGACGACAGCTGGGGCGAGCAGGTGCTGGACATGATCAGGAAGGTGATGGGCATCGCCGAGCAGAACAACGCGCTGAACATCTACCAAGACTTCTTTGCCGACCTGCCGCGTGAGCTGGGCCACGACCTCAAGATGCCGTTCAAGGCCCGCATCTCGAACGTCTTCCACGACCTGTGGCTGCCGGCGCGCCCCATGACCTCCATCGAGTGGATGCCCAACAATGACCGGCAGTTCATGGCGCAGTTCACCAACCATCCGCTGCCGCTGGTCCCGGGCAACAAGCCCAAGGAGCGCCTGCGTCTGCTCACCGAGGAGCCCATTGGCCAGCAGAACGGCTTCTATGTGTGGGACGTGAAGAACCCGCTGAAGCCTCGCATTTGCTACGACTGCCCCGAGTCGGTGGAGCTGGCCAAGATCTGTCCGAAGGACGAGGCCAACATGGTCGGAGGCACCGCATTGGGGCAGGTCTGCCTGTGGGACACCTTCAAGGGCGGGCTGCCGGTGCGCACCTGCCCGCTGGAGGTGTCCCACAGGGAGGCCACCTCTGCCCTGTGCTGGGTGCACTCCAAGTCCAACACGGAGTTCTACTCCGGCTCCCTGGACGGCTCCATCAAGTACTGGGACACGCGGGACCTCAAGATGCCGCTGCAGGAGCTGCTGCTCGAACCGGAGCCGAAGGAGCCCCAGGTCAGGATGGACTCGCACGGAGTCACGGTGCTGGAGTTCGAGTACACCATCCCCGTGCGCTTCATCATCTGCAGCGACATGGGCCACGTCTTCGTGGGTAGCCGCAAGGGCATGAATCCCTCGGAGGCGCTCATCGCCCACTATCCCCTCTTCGCCGGCCCCGTTCGGAGCATAAACCGGAACCCGTTCTTCGTCAAGAACTTCCTGGTCACCGGGGACTGGCGGGCTCGCATCTGGTCGGAGGAGGCCAAGGACGGGCCCAGCACCATGTACTTCCGCAAGCGCAGCCAGATCATGTGCGGGGCCTGGAGCACGGGCCGCTGCTCCCTGTTCGTGACCGGGGACATCAAGGGCATAGTCGACTTCTGGGATCTGCTGCTGCACCAGCGACTGCCCATCCTCTCGATCGACTTCAAGGTGCCCATCAAGAGCGTGGTCTTTCGGCCGGACGGCGACCTTCTGGCCATCGCCCTGCAGAACGGCGACACTGAGATCCTCACCCTGGACGAGTCCCTGCGCACGGCCACCGGCAAGGAGAAGGCGCTCATCGCAGCCGTACGTGCTCCTCCTTCTCAGTGTCACTATATATTCTCTTTAATAAATCCCCGAGCAGATGTTCGAGCGAGAGATCTCCCGCAGCAAGATCCTGGAGGCGCGCGTCGAGGAGATGAAGCTGAAGCGACGGACCCTGCTGATGGCGGAGGAGGATCGGCAGAAAAAGGAACAGGAGGGCGCCCCCGTGATCGAGCTCGATCCCGACAATCCCGACCAGTTTGTGCTGATGATCGAGGGCGACGACCAGTTCCGGTCGGCCATCAGCGACTTCCAGGACATTCTGCTCAACGTGGAGCGGAAGCGCTCCAAGCGCAAGCTGATCATGGAGCGCACCGTCTTCGAGGAGGGCTACCAGAACGAGGACTTCTTCAGGAAGGACTCAGAGACCGTCGTCCGTCAGAAGCCGCAGGTGGAGAAGCAGAGGACCTCGCAGGATGCCAAAGCCAGCGTCGGCAGTGTGAGGCTCTCAGGGGAACGAAGACACTCACAGACTTCACAGCAATCACAGGGGTAGGTCACTTTCCAGGGGCAGTAAACTTTAAACTGATACATTTGCTCAGGAATCGAATTAAAATCCTATCAAAATTTGCGATTAATAACGTTGCCTAATCGAGTTTCCTATCGAACATTTAATTTTGACTCTCCAAGGCTTTAGCCAAGTCTGTATAGCCACTGGGGTGCTCAGAAATATCCAAGCTAATAAGAAGAATATTCAAAAAGGTTTCCTTTACTAGTTATCTATAAATTATCTATATTTTTTCCTTCAGCCTGCTCTATTAAAATATCCTTTGATTATTAGCTAGAGGTGAGCGAATCAGAAAACGGCCGATCGATATCCTTGATCTCTATCGAGTTTCCGCTTACTTTCAAGAAGCTAACTAAGGGTAGACTCCCTTCCCTTGTTTTTTAGCAAAAATTGATTAAAGATCACTTTAAAGTTTAAGCACCTTGAAAATATTGAGAGACCCACAAGCACTCATCCATTTGTTTATCCAAACAGAGAGGCAGCTCATCCGAGGGAAGCTGAACAGAAGACCCACGGGGATCGGGGATCCAAGGGCTGAGTGAGACAACATTTGATCACTTTATGGAGTACTCTTTGGAGACTTTATTACGACAAATACAAAAAAAAACATTAACAATTAGCCCGACAACGCTCGCCTTTAATTAAGTAACAACCCTTCTAACAACTAAATTGGCTTGCTTAACTCGCTTTCGTACGGCAATTAGTTGCACCCGTGCACACGCAGCAATTAAAAGGAGACAATGATCGTTAAGAGTAGCAGTAGTTTGTAGTAGTAGTTGGTTTTAAAAAAAAACAACGTTAAAGCTCTATGACCTACAGCGGAAGCACTACCCGATCCTAGCCCTCGCACTCGCACTCGCACTCCCTAGATCTTGTCGGTGTCGACGAACGTGTCGAGGAAGTCGTTGACCAGACGCATCCCCTTGCGCGGCACCAGGCGACCGATCTTCTCCACGGTGGTGAAGTGGCGCGGAATCGAGGCCTCCTCCAGGCCCTGGCGCTGGGCCTCGATGATGGAGGCGGCGGCCACGTCGGGAGCGATGAGCTTGAACAGGCTGGGGAAGCGGTAGCGCGGGTTCTTGCACAGGCCCGTGTCGATCATGTACGGGTAGATGGTGGTCAGCTTGACCTGGAATGCAATGGGGTTGAAATGCTGGAAGGCTGGAAACGCCGGCTGGGATCCGGATCCCAGGGACAGTACTCACATTGTTGTGGGGATTCTTGCGGCGCAGCTCCTCGGCCAAGGCGTACATGTAGCCGCGCACAGCGAACTTGGTGCCGCAGTAGGGCACCAGGTTGACCAGTCCAAAGAGTCCGGCGCAGGAGGACAGGGCCACGAAGCTGCCCTCGTTGCGCTCCACCATGTCGGGCAGGAAGGCCTGGATGATCTGTAAACCGAAGGGCATGAGTTCCACTCTCCGCCGGAGCTTACAAGGGTCTTACCCAGAAGTGCGAGAGCACGTTGATGTCGTACATCAGACGGATCTCGTTCTCGGTGTGCTCCAGCAGAGGATGGCAGGGCATGATGCCGGCATTGTTCACCACCACGTGGACGAAGCCGTGCTCCTTGCGCACCTTCTGGGCGAGCTCCAGCAGCTCCTCGCGCTTGGTCACGTTGCAGGCGTAGCCGTAGGCCTTGCCGCCGCTCTTCTGGATCTCCTTGACCGTCTGGTTGTTGGTCTGCTCATTGACATCCCAGCAGATGACGGTGGCTCCCAGCTTGGCGTACTGCAGGGCCATATGCTTGCCCATGCCATGGCCAGTGCCGGTGATCAGGACCACCTTGCCGCCGACCTCCTTGAGCGGAGCTGGCCGGAACAGGTTAACCACCGACTCGACGATGGCGAGCCAAAACTTGGTGAGCAGCACCACAATGTCCACTACCAGGAGGAGGATGTTGTAGACGTCATTGCTGTTGGCATTGTTGCTGTTGCTCTGGCTGTTGCCAGCACTGGAAACGGAAGGGATAAATCGATAAGTTCGATATAGTTCCGATATAGGGTCAGTCAGGGGGGTCCTAGTTCGTCCTTCGTTTACCATGGGGCAGGCAAGTACTGTATAGAGGTAGAGTTAGGTAGGCCAATCTACACCTCTAGTACTATACTAGTACCTCTAGGCCATGCTTCGATAGGTTCGACCTTGGCTGTTCGATTTCATCGATAGCTGCAATCGATCAGCCTTGGCATCTAATTCCGCTTGAAATTTAAGAACTAAGCTAGTAGCATTCCTGTTTCTATAGTATTCCACCTTATAGTTGTCGCTCGCTGTGAGTTAGTCAAGTATTATATGTCATCTTGATAAGGAAATAATTGTTGATAAGAGCTAAAAAAAAAAACAATAAATCTACGTACGTATAAACTGGGCGCATTCTGTGGCGTTAGTAAGGTTTTTCTAGCTCTTAACAACAATCATTCCATTTAATGCATGCCGCAATTAGACTCATACTTGTTTTAATACGTGCAACTTCTCACGGGGAGACTGTATCGTTGAACCCAGCTACCCATTTAGCCATATAGCGTAATTAAGCTGATGGGATCGCAGACTGCCACTGCCCAAGCCACCTTTGAACTAACATATTCACATTATACCCCGATTAACACAGAGTCACGCCTTAAGATAATTACTACATTGTCAGCTTGTTACGTTTCAAGTAGTACGCCTTCCGATCTCGAAACCCCTAATTTAGTATACAAGTAATCTCTCCCCAGCTTGGTATCATACTATACTATAGCAAACATCGCTCCATATGACTTTTTCTGTGTCAAGCTTGATGCGCAGCTTCCTTTGTGGGAAGTGCGTGCCACTGCTGGTCTTGTGACCCCTGATCCGCGCAGCATTATTATATATAGAAGAAGCTAAACTGGGGTGGAGATGGAGGGTCTGGGTCTGGACTAATCCGAGAGCCCAACTCTTGCATGACCACAGCCATCAGTTGGGATGTGCGTGTGTGGACCTTATCGCCATGCCGGCGACAATCGAGTGACCTCTTGGCATCCTCTCTCTGTGGTGGGTCCCAAAGAAAGATCACTGATCCCCTTTTAAGTGTATACAGATGTATCTTCCAGCATCCAGTTGTACTTCTATGGGATCTATCTTTATAGGCTTCGACTGAGGCTTAAACAAGCTTGCAAAGTATAAGTTTATAAGCTTAAGGTCTCTTCTCATCCCTCGTCTTATGTAAACTCTTTTTATTTACTCTTTTCCAGAGTATATATATCTTAATGCTTTTCTGAGTGTTCCGCTTTTAATGGTCCATGTGCGGATGTTATGGGTCTGGGAAAAGTGGGTGTTCAGCGCTTTCCCAGCTGGCTTTCGTGTTCTCTAATTACAGCTGCAGCTGCGTGCGATCTTGGCCAAGTGTGGGGTACAAATATTACATGAAGTAGGGGAAGTAAGCAAGTGTGGAGCACATGGAGACCGTTCCACCCATCGCTGACCCTGGCCTCGGCTCCCCCACTTCCACTTGCACACTGCCGTGAAAAGAGCAGAAAGCATGTAGCTCTTATCGCCGCCCTTCTCGAGAGCTATTTTTAAACCCACCTTCTGACTCTGCGCCAATTCGTGACGAACAGCCCACCACCGGAGACGAGTGAGCTGTCGTTCTCAAGAAAAATGCACCAGCTTAGCCCCAGAGAACTGGCTTAACCCCAGAGTACTGATGATGCCATGGAAATAGGGGTATCGGGTCTAGTTTTTATAAGAAAGAAGCCCTCTTTAGTGAGTATATCTAGGGAAGTCTTAGCTGAGTTATTTTGGAACAGACATGGGGGCTAAAAAGTGGAGCTAGGGGAAAACTCAAAGGAGTGTGGAGCTGACATTCTTGACACATCCACCACCAGCTCATGAGCTGTTCTAAGGATCAATAGGAAGCTCAGGCGGTGAACAGGCACTATAAAAAATAGATTGTACTCCAACACCTTAAACTTTGACACTCATTTAAGATTAGATGAAGTTTATAGTGAGTTTTTCAAGTGTTTTCTAAAGACCCACTCAAGGTAAACAATGTTAACAACGTTCTTCTGCAATAAAGATAAAATAACCCTTGGTTCCGCGAATAGCTAATCCCGATCGTGGTTGCACAATGGTCAAAGGTGTTCACTGATCACCATCTCTGCGAATGGATCTGTTTGGACATGAGGTGGTCTTATTATTTATTTATGGAGCACCTGCTTGAACCCTGCTCCTGTTGAGGTGGCTTTTGTGGGCTGATAACAACGAGCTATTGCGTGTAGCGATTATAATATATATAATGGCCCCTGGTACAGTAGTAGTTCCATTGATAAGCAATGGTGCCGGTGCTCCCCTCACTTCACTCTCACTCTCACTCCCCTCTCTCCTGGCACTTCTGTGTTGCCAACAGCTCTGGTTCCTCGGTTAACACTGACCTCTGCGACACTTTCGACATGTTCGGGGCGTCTCTGTGGGGCAAGGACTTGCGAGGGATTGGCTCTGGTCTCGGGGAGCAGTGCTGGCAAACCGTTAGCGGCTGTTAACGAATTCGAACTGAAATTGTACGGCAAAGTAAACACCGCACTACGCACCGCTCCGTGCCGGTCGTATAAGTTATTATTTCAAATCTACACACACACAGGCCCAGATACTCGTACTTTCAGATAGACTACACTATAGATACAGCTACAGCGGCAGCAGCGACTGCGACTGCGACGGCGACGGCGACGGCGATCGCGGCCGCGGCAGAGCGTTCTATAAACATCGCGGCGACATATGCTCACTTTCAATCCATCCGATCCGATCTATATGGAACGAGCCCGAGTTCCGCTGCCTCCAGCGTGGTGTGCGTTAATCAGGGTCCGATAGCCATAATGCCAAGCCTAAAAATGATATATGGGCTATATGTGTCGTGTAAAAATACACACAGCACACACAGCGCACACAGCTCCCTCGGAGAGCTGGCGACCCCGTCGCTCAGATATACTCTAGAGGTGCTCTGTGGATTCGATATAGAGAACGGGTGCCAGGGCCGATGCACGTCGCCGATTTGGAGCAGTCATCGCAGTTCAGATCACAGTTCATCGATCAGCTCACTCCCGAGCTCTTTTCCATATGTCTCAGCATGATCAACTGGAAATGGGAAGATAAGGGCTTGCAGGATGATCTTTGGCTCCCAACAACCCCTTTCGGGAACGAGCTTATCTTAGTTCCATTCATAGGCAAATGCGTGGGGATTTCGGAGTACTCGTGTGCTACATGGTATCCGCCTCATTGTAGACTCAGTGGAACTCAGATAAATAGGGATATTGTAGCCCTTCAAAGTTATGTAGTATATATAAAAGGGATATTTAAAACTTGCAGGACTTAATAATAACGATCCAGTTGTGACTGAAAGATATATATAAGATTATAAATTCTGAAATATGACTGTTTTTAGGTAGTAGCACTTGACCCCTTCGACCCATCAGCTCTCTTCTATCTGAAGTTCCCGATTAGATTGGGGTCCGTGGGTCCGGAGGAGCTGCCAGCTCACCGTGATGAACCACTTTTCGCCGATGGGTCAAAGTATGGCCGCCCCCTGGAAACTAAGCCGATATAGATAAGCGATCTGAGATTACTCAGGCACGGAAATAACAAAAAAGCAAGTAGGACAGTCATCGTCGAGTGATGTCGACTGTGAGATACCCGGTAGGCACAGCAATTAACAATTAACTTTGTTTAATATGCTCTTAATAATGAAAAACTCCACAGATGTTGTTAAAAATATGATAAAAAAAGAGATAAAGGTTGCTAGGAACTTACTGGGCAACACCCATTGAACTGCCACAAATGTAGATGTTGCTGACGTTTAGCATACACAGAAACTTTTTAAATAACTCCCATGTTTATCATTCGATTTTATTCAAATGTGGTAGCTCTAGCTTTTATAGTCTCCGAGCTCTGTTGTGCAACGCCGATCAAGAATATATCAACTTTATAGGGCTGCCTGTTACATACATAAAGTTATAACACCCATGTACCCTGCGGGTTCCGTAAATGATGATACAACATTCCCCCACTTTTACTCACACTCGTATATCTTGATCAAATATGTGATCACCCAGTGATATGCCCTTTATGAGACACGTAATACTGAGCAACAACTGGATAAGAACACCCGGGCACTTGCATGGAACTGAGACAGATGAGTAGGGGTGTGTCTATACCTTATTTATGACATGTTAACAACTGGCTGTCCCTTAGGGCTTGGTAACTATATATAAACCCTATATCTTATAACAAATATATTATATTTTATATATAATTCATAATTATCATAAATGCATCGATGTATATCAACTAAAGGGGTATAACTAAATGATTTCAATCAATAAATAAGATCATTCTCGCTGAGCAATCGTTATCTAAGTTATAGTTTTATTTATTTAAAGACTGCATTAAGCACTATTACAGTGACAGAATTATAAAGTAGCTTTAAATATAAGTTATGACTTATCCAGCTTATAGTTTCCTATGTCAATATTTTTCTCCACTATTTTCCTAGGTTTCAGGACGCTTTCTTCTTTGTTGCTGAGTGTAGATACACTTTGATCCACATTGAGTGGAGGCCAGAGCTCGCATATCGCATATTCTGGAAGTCGGATGAACTTAGAGCCCCCAAGGGCAGCCGCTTCCTTTCCGGCCACTCGAACTGGGACACCTTGTGGCTACGACTGCCCACATTCCGGTTCTCCGACGCGATCCGGTCCACCTTCCAGTTGAGTGAGTGAGTAGCTGGCCAGGCGGGGCTGGGCGAGGGTAGGCGCGTGGAAACCCAATGAAATAAAACAATGCCGCCGAATGGAACAAGCTTTGGGCGTTGCATGAATGCATCCAATAGATAAACAAGATTCGTCACAATTGCTACACCGAGTTCTGGCCTCTCCGCTCTCCTCTCTCCGCTCTCCGCTCCCAGCTCTGGATCCCTGCGTGTGGACGCGGCTGGCTAATCGAATAAATTAGCTCGCATTACCGCAGCGCTTGACTGGCTTATTGTTTTCACTGCTCGCCGCTGGCATAGAATTCGTTATGACGCCTGTTCATCTCGGCTGAAGTATCCGTGAGATGCAGCGCCCCAGCCTGTATCTGTAGCTGTGAGTGCCTCTGTATCCGTGCCCGTACAGCCGGCATCCGTGCATCCGTGCATCTCGGGCGGGCAAGGCCCGAGAGAGCTCCGAATGTGGATACGTGCCAATTACAGCAAATATGTGTCTGGGTCGGGGTCACCTTCCGATCCGGAGCCCCCAGATTGTTAGCCGGTTAGCTCCACTGTAATTTGGCGTAACTGTATCGGTACACTGGCGGAAAAACCATTCTAGAACACATTTTCAAATCTATTTCGGGAGTATTTCTGAGATATTTTAGGACTACAACTGGAAATTCAAATATAATTCTCAACAGGGTCTACCGGGAACAGCTACCATGTTGCAAGGGATACTGATGAAGGCTTGAAGGAAGCACTTAACATCGAATAGCGAACTAAAAAACAATTAAATTAAACTAGTTTCAAATGTATTTCATTTCTATTTTATTTAGTTTTGATCTGTATTCTACCAGTGCTTACAGGCAGCTCTGTCTTTATCTGTTTGGGGTCGGACATACGATATTATTGCAGATACATTATATGTGTAGCGGCTATAAAATTATATTTTATTGCGCCACAATTAGCATACACTATTCCGGGGAAATTTGTTAAGACAACTCGGGAGTGGGAATGCCAATATTCATAACTAATAGTCAAGACTAGCTCTGATCTGTTACCATTTGTTATTGATAGATACTTACCACTAAAGTACCTATAATCATTAGTACTCCCTATTTACTAGCTTATGATTTGATTATTACTTGTGATGGTAAATAGTCATAGAAACCAAGTAACCCAGAAGAGCATTTATATATATTGTATATTTAAGGAGAGATGTAACAGTGCCTACTTAGATTCAATTATTAATTTAATTCCATTTAACTCAGTGCGTCCGCGCTCAGACCTGCAGAGTGGAGAAGAAGGAGACGACGGCGCTGTCCGTGGGCAGGCACTGGCCAAAGGCCTCGATGAGCAGCGGCTCCGCGGTGACCGTGCCCATGAAGTCCTCCATGGAGACCTGAGAGCAGAGTCAGGGTCAGCTGCCACGAGGCGGACGGAGAGCACTCACCTTGCCATCCTTGTCCAGATCGAACTTCTTGAGCACAATCTCCACGAGATCCTTGACACCCTCATCCGGATCCTCGTCCTGCGGCTGCTTGATCAGGCAGTTCCTCAGCAGCGTGAACATCTCGTCCTTGGTGATGAAGCCATCGGTGTTCAGGTCGTACACCCGGAAGCAGAAGGCGGCCCGCTCCGCCGCCGTTCCGCGCAGAAAGGTCGACAGGCCAATGAGCCAGCCCTCGAGGCGCAGGGGGAGGCCCTCGTGGACCTTGTCCCAGCTGCAGAAGATGCGCTCCATCAGGATCTCCTCGGTGACAATGTCGAAGGTGCTGTGCAGCAGCTCCCGGAAGACGATGCGGTCGATGCCCTGGTTGTATAGAGTGTAGGGATTAAACGATTGGGTTAATCAGGTTGCATTTTATAGTGAAACAGAGCCAATTAGCTAATAAAGCTAAAGGACAACTGAAGTCCAACATGTTGCTAGGGGAATGTTGCTAAGTGCATGTTGGGCAACACCCTTTGTTGCTGGCAACACCCTTTGTTGCGGGCAACACCGCCTGGTTCCTGGCCATGCTTAATCTCTTTGAGCTCGTCTCCGGCTTGTACCGGGAAATTCACCGACGCCGGTTTTATGAAAAATCATGTTGTATATACTATATGGTTTTAAATAAAACTGCTACCAAAGACAAGAAAAGGGGATCTTCTATCCCTACTTCTGTTGCACTTCTGTTCTGTTAATGTTCTGTTAATTAACCTAATGCTAACATGCGAAATTACAATCTGCCAGGGTATAAAAGTACCGATTTAAAGACCGAAAAATACTCATATTTTGGCTAAAAATCAATTGATACCCAAATGTCATATATATTCCGATTCTTCATTAAAATCTTAATTATTTAACATTAAAATATTAAAAAAACATAGAAAAAAATTTTTTTGCCAATTTTTGACAATTTTAATGATGTAACCCCTCTTCAATTTTTGAAAAATTGGCGAAAATTTTATTCCCATTTTTCTTAGGTATTTTATTGTTAAATAATTGCAATTTTAACGGCGAATCGGAATATATACGGCATTTGGCTGTCATTCCATTTTTGGCCAAATTATGCTCTCCAGAAGACCTCAAGTATGCGGATATTTGGGTCCTTAAATTGGCGTTTTTATATCATATTTAAAAAAAAAATAAAACTTAAGAATAACCTTTACTTGGCCAAAACAGCCTTGAAAACAGCGATTCGGAATATATATGGCATTTGGCTGTCATTCCATTTTTGGCCAAATTATGCTCTCCAGAAGACCTCAAGTATGCGGATATTTAGGTCCTTAAATTGGCATTTTTATATCCTAATTTTTGAACTAATCAAACTTAAGAAAAACCATAACTTGGCCCAAACAGCCTTAAAAACAGCGGATCGGAATATATATGGCATTTGGATGTCATTCCATTTTTGGCCAAATTATGCTCTCCAGAAGACCTCAAGTATGCGGATATTTGGGTCCTTAAATTGGCATTTTTATATCCTAATTTTTGAACTAATCAAACTTAAGAAAAACCATAACTTGTCCCAAACAGCCTTAAAAACAGCGGATCGGAATATATATGGCATTTGGATGTCATTCCATTTTTGGCCAAATTATGCTCTCCAGAAGACCTCAAGTATGCGGTAATTTAGGTCCTTAAATTGGCATTTTTATATCCTAATTTTTGAACTAATCAAACTTAAGAAAAACCATAACTTGGCCCAAACAGCCTTAAAAACAGCGGATCGGAATATATATGGCATTTGG
>VNKC01001982.1:0-68757 GCA_008042775.1 Drosophila pectinifera
GACATCAAATGCGGATTTTTGGGTCCTTAAATCGGCATTTTTATATCCTAATTTTTGTTCAAATCATTTTTAAGACAACATTTTATTATTAAATGATTAAGATTTTAGCAGCGATTCCGAATATAAACGGCATTTGGCTGTCATTCCATTTTTGCCCAAATTATGCTCTTCAGAAGACATCAAATGCGGATTTTTGAGTAAAAAAAAAATAAAAATAACCATAACTTGGCCAAAACAGCTTTAATTTCAAATCGGAAAGCTTTTCTTTGTTAGATTTTATTTGGTTAATTAATCTGCATACCGACTTTTTAAAATAAAAGCAATTCATTTTTTGCCAATTTTTGAAAATTTTAATGATGTAACCCCTTATCATTTTTTCAAAAATCGACCAAAATTTTTTTTCTTTGTTTTGACATATTTAATTTATAAATAATTAAGAATTTAACGGCGAATCGGACAGTATACGGCATTTGGTTATCATTCCATTTTTGGCCAAAATATGCTGTTAGGAAGATACGTATTTTTGGGTCTAAAAATCGGTTTTTTATGGTTTTTTTTTCATAACTAAGCCAAAACAGCCTTAAATTCAATTCGGAAAGCAGTTCTATGTTTGTTTTTACGTAAATAATAAGACTGCATATTCAGTTTAAAAATAATGCTGTTAAGAATATATGTATTTTTGGGTTTATAAATCGGTTTTTAATGTCCTAATTTGTGGGACAAATCAATGTGAAAAATATTCATAACTCAGCGAAAACAGCCTTAAATTCAATTCTGAAAGCAGTTCTATGTTAGTTCCTATTTCGTTAATTAATCTGCATATCGAATTTAGAAGATTACGAAAATAAAAATTTTGCCAATATTTGACAATTTTAATGATGTAACCCCTTATAAAATTTTGAAAAATCGACCAAATTTCTTTTCTCAATTTAAGAAAAAATTGTGTTGTCAAAAAATTAAGATTTAAATGGTGAATCGGAAAATATACGCCATTTGGCTTTCATTTCATTTTTGGCGAAATTATGCTCTCTAGAAGTCCTGAAATATTCGCATTTTAATACCCTAATTTTTTGGACAAGTCAGACTTTAAAATAACCATAACTAAGCCAAAATTATTAATATTAATAGAATATATATAACTAACATATAAGTAAATAAGGTTTCCAGATTTTAGCTTAAATATATATAAAACTTCGAATGACAAATATAATATTTTAAAACCATCTTAATAGCCCCAGAATAGAATATCAAAGTTCACTGCAAATCACTACAAAGAAACGCTCTAACAAGTTTCAACTCCCATCAAATTACTTTATATTTAATTTAATTGCAACATCTTCTCTTTTTTAAATATTTTTCTGCCCCTTGTCGCACTCATCGCTGCCGAATCGTTTTTTGCACATGCTGATTTGACGTGTATTTTGTTTATTTTTTTGCACAGCAATTATTTACACATTATACACTGTCATTAGAGGAAAATTATAATTATTATTGTGGGTAGTGGGTAGTGTTTAGTGTTGTGTATTATACAATGCAATACAATCAAACACACACGAAATTCGTCAAAGCAAACGAAAAGTGGACACGAGTGCACAGCAAATAATGTGTAATGAATCAATAAATAAGGCTGTCGAGATGGGTTCGAGTGTCGCCTTGGCCTGGGCGGGGTAAATAAACAAATAAATGTTCGCATTTAGTTATTGACAAGTAATTGATTTTGCCTTTGTTTGCCGCCCGATCGATCGAGTGACTGACCGCTCAGCACTTTCACTTTATAATTTTTAATATAAATAGAAATTGATGATGATTTTGGAGAGAGAGAAAGGGTTGCGGATGAGTCAGGGCAAGTAAAACCTAGCAGAATTTTGAATTACTTGTGGGCTTTACTTTTACTTCAAATATCTTCAAGTAATTATAATAAATATAATATCTATTATGTTCAAATTATAACAAAATATATGAATAGGTTTTTCTAAAATGTTCTTATTAGTTATTTTCACCATGTTTTGGATTTTATAAATTTAAAATTCATATATTTTCCACATTATTTACACTTTAAATTACCTTCAATAAATAAAATAAACCTTGGCATTATTAGTATTGTTATTTTTTTGATTTTTGAGGTTTCCTTCATTATTACCCACAAATTAATAATATACTTTAATTCTCCCTCTCTACCTTGGTTAAAAACAGGGCGCTCGATGGCCACACCCTCTTAAATCGTTGATAAATTGACCGATAAAGCTAGGCATCAATCAAGACCAGCTCTATCTTGACCAGGTCTCTTGGCTCTTGGTTTTTACTTTTTTCCAGGCCTCATGCGGGCACTTTACATAAGAAAGGGAGCTTAACCAAAACTGAAGGCCCCGAAAAAAAAGACAAAACCCCATTTTCAGTCCCAGTTTAGTCCCAGTTTCAGTCCCAGTTCCGATCCCCAGTATCGCACAATCAAAATTGGACAATCTTTACGCGGTGTTAACGCTTCGTAAGTTTGCAATTACAATCGGAGGAGCATAGACTCTGAAGACTCTGAAGACTCTGAAGACTCGGTCTTTCGATGCGGGCACCTGTAGTTTAACTGCTCTCCGCATAACCGAAATTAAATGATATAATTACTCTTGTACTGTTCCAGCGAATACCGAATATCCGACCGCTAGCCGGGTTTTTTCTCTGTTTCTCAGTTTTCTTCAGGCTTAATAGTGTTTTCTGTCTTGCTTCAAGAACTTTTTCGGGCGCGTGTCTTAATTTCTGCCCGCCTTATTTTATTTCACTCCATTTTATTCTCTTGGTGGGTTCTTCTTTCTTTCTCTTTTATTTTTTTTTGTTTTTTTGTGGAGCAACCATTACTTTTGGCTTGGCTGAACTTTTTGTCTCGGCCAATTCCAGGAATCTTGAAACAATTTAAGGCACAAGCCAAGCTCACTTTATTACAAAAATGCTCGAAAATTTGTCAAAAGGGTAGAGAGAAGGCCAAGAACTTTAAAAATCTGTAGCCCACTTAAAAATCTTTTCAGTTATTAAAGAAGTTATTCAGAAAATCCTTATTAAAGCAATTTGGCTGAATTAAATGTTGCTTAAAAAATATCAATATAAAAGTAACCTTAGACAGCGACGTGGCTTGAAAAAAAGTTAGTAAATAGCCAAAGAGTTATAGGTATTTTATATATTACTAATTAAATTTGAAGCCTTTTGAAATGCTCACAAATTTGTCAAAAGGGTAGAGAGACGACTAAGAACTTTAAAAATCTGTAAGACACTTGACAAGTCCACTTAAAAATCTTTTCAGTTATTAAAGAAGTTATTCAGAAAATCCTAATTAAAGCAATTTGGCTGAATAAAATGTTGTTTAAAAAATATAAATATAAAAGTAACCTTAACCAGCGACTAAAGAGTTATAGGTATTATGTAATACTAATTATATTTGAAGCCTTTATGGGTTAAAGCTTTCTATTGAATTAAATGGAATTTAGGGGGTTTTTATCATCACCTCTCCCAATACCTTTTCACTTTAATTGATTCATAGACTTAGCTCTATTATTTTAGCTCTCAAACTCACCAAATTAATTCCTCGGTCCATTCGTTGATTCATCTTGGAGCTGCCCTGGCACGCCCTCGTCTTTATGTTCAGTCCTCAGCCTTCGATTTTGATTTCGTTTTCGATTTTGGATGTCCAGCAGGTATTTTATGTGCGGTTTAGTGTTCTACGAGTATGAGAGACACACCCAAAATACGTTTTCACCCAATCTTCAGTCTTCAATCAATGATCGCCGCCAGCAAATCTTCGCGTCATCTCGTCTTTTCTCTCCGTTTCTCCAGCTTCCAAGCTTCCAAGCTTCCAAGCCACCAGGTCTCCAGCCTCGAAAGCAATTTATATTGCGCTAATCACGTGAAATAGATCAAATTTCTTTTGTCGGCTCGCCTCTGCGACGATGACAGGAGAGCGGCGGCGGCTGGGGAAGATTCGGAATTGACGGCTCGAGGAGCAGCTCCAAGTAGCTCCAAGCTGCTCCCAGCAGCTCCAAGCAGCTCCCAGCAGCTCCAAGTGAGTTTCACTTGTTGTGGCAATGGCAAAAGTGTTTCAAGCCAAGTAGGATAACCATCGGGGGCATTTACGTGCCTAAATTTGAGGAAAGGAGTACAGGAAAGTTAATAAATTACTGAAAAAAATGTTTAATCAAATCTAAAGTATTATTTAAACAGACTATATATTAGAGATAATTTAATGAGGTTTGTAAAATGATTTTGCTTATAATTCTCAATAAATAATTTCCTTTTCTTTGGTCTATGGTAATTGAAAAATGTGAGGCATTATAAGAAGTATTATAGCTGTTAAAAAAAAACTATTCGAGACACGATATACATTTGGATTTAATAGAAAATCAAATTAGAGCTGAGGAGAAATTCACTTTCCGATCCGATTGCATCGGCAATTGAAAGTTTTTGGTGACAAACTCGGAGGCGAGGCTTAGAAGCTTAAGTGCCAGGTGAATTTCACCTGCTCTCTCCGAAAAGATGGCCGGAATCAGTTTCACAAATCCAATCGAGTGGGCAGGCACATGGCCAACGAGATACGGCAAATGTTTTAATTTGTGCGAAGTATCTTACCATTACCATTTTCATTTCCATTTCCATTTCTATTTCCATTTTTCAACGAGCCACCGAGTGTCGCACTCTCACCGAGAGGCCTAATCTGCACAGGTGGAGGAGGAGGAGGGATCCGAGATCCGATCCGATGGGATGCGATGCTATGGCCTGGGTATGGCATGGTTACGGGGGCTTCTTGGCACAGAGCTGGCACAGTGATTGGTTTTGCCTCCGCTAATGATGATTACCCACTTTTACCCGGCCACATATAAAAATCAAAAGCGGTTTAACGCGTTTCTCGACTCTCGACGCTCGGACACTTTATGCACTGCCTACAGGTGCACAGAGAAAAAATACTAATCAGCTACAATAATGCTTAATAGTATCAGAATATCAGAATGCACTTTTCTAGGTATTTAAATTAATTAAAAAAATATTATTTTTCACTTCAGCAAATCTTTTCTTTTGAATTTCCTTTTAGAACCAAAGAGGTCTTATTTTAACCCTATTATCAGTGTGCTTAAGCTTTATAAATAAGGTTTATAGATATATGAATATAAAATATATGAAATCCAGTTAATTATTAATACTTGAATACATTTAAATCAGTGGTACCAATATTCTCTGCTCTGTATGCACAGAATGTAAACAAACGCACCAGAGCGGACAAATAATAATAATAATAATTTTGTGGTTAAATCTAGGTTTTTTTAAAGTTCAATAAGTATTCATTTAAGTCATAACTATTGTTGATTATTTTGATATTACTTTGTTATTTTTCTTACTCACTCAAATGGAATTCTAACAGGTCGAAGTGTGGCCTGACCAGAACTAATTTAAAAATATATTTATTTAAATAAGGATTTGTCAGTAAAAATATTCTTATAAAATGAATGAAATGGACCCCTTTTGTTGACATTTTTTTCTCTGTGTCTTGCCGGGTCTATATCCCTCCTAACCCCCCCTCACTCACCACATGGCGATTCAATTAAAAGCGCTTAAGAGCGCCGCACAACCCGATCTACACCCGTTGTGTCGTCGCACCCAAAAGAAAGCCACTTGCCGCCATACAAATCAGTTAGTGGAGCTCGAGGCGTTGGCTTCTTCCTTGGCCTTGGCCATATTTATCTTTTGATTTCTCCAAAAAAAAAAGAGTAAAATATATATATATATAAATATTTAAGCAACCAGTTCCCAGCTGAATTTAATTGCAAATTATCATGTCTCTCGTGGTATCATGTGTAATTTTTGTGCTGCTCGTTTTTTAGTTTTCAGCCTTTTCAGTTTTCAGTTTTTCCATCGCCGAAGAAAAGTGAAATTCCGTTTGGCAATTGTTTCGACGGATACCTCTCTCTTTCGCCCATTTCATGTCAGCAGGTTAGCAGGGATTTGTCAAGACCCACCAAAAAATATATATAAAAAGCCCCCAAAAGCTGGTGAAATCTCCGCGCTGCGAAAACGTGCCGAAAATGCATTTATGGGCCTCTCGTTCAAGAAATGCCAGAGCCCGCAAGGTCATTAAATTGTTATTATTGTTGCTGCCGCTGTCTTCTTACATTGTGTTAAGGTTCAATTTAATGCGAATGCGTTTGGCACGTAAAGACTTGAATTTTATCACGATTGGACGTCGATCGATCTTTAAAATAACTCAAATACTATTACTAAAGAGGTAATGAGTTGAAAAGGCCAGAAGAGGGTCATTCCTGACCCTCCCTCCTACAGAAATAATGCCTCATCACCGACTCGGACTCGGACTCGGTAAAATGCGGTTCAACAATTGCATTACAAACCCCATTTTTATGGAGCAATTTCTTCGTGTAATTGAGGAAATGCTGATGGTTTTCGGTGGTTTTTAGAAGGAAACAAAACGAAAATTCATGAACCACACCTTGTTACCGAGTTCATTTCGGAAATTAATGGTAAATCTACAGATGAAGATATGGAGATATCGGGGTGGCATTATTCTTAAATGGGGGAACTATGAAAAGATTACAGAAAAGATTAACAGCAAATGAAGTCAGTACTTCACTCGGCAGAGATTGAGATTTCCTGTCGAAAGACACATGAGATGTGTACTTTTGAGACTTTAAGTAATTGGATACTTAAATGATTTATAATTTATTTTACCACAAAGAAATAAGATAAATTGGAACAATCATTTACGGAAATCCTGGTTGAAATGGATAAATTAAACAGAAATAAAATCAAGTAGAAAATAATTTGTTGACTCTGCTCAAATATAGAAATCTTAAAAGCAGCAATTTCTTTATAGATTTTTAACAACTATTTTTAATTTCTCCAATAAATTACTTGACTTAAATACTTAATAGAGCTGACCCATAAACTTTGCATTAATGTTCCAATAGGATTATAAGACATAAATCAATAACTAAACCCAGAAGTTGTTAGTAATATTAACACTCCATCAATCGATCACTAGAACCAGTCGGAATAGGAAATATTCAATACGTTTTTTTTTCTTTGCGAGAACTGGGCCAAAAACTGAAGACATGTATCGACACCTTGGCTAAATTTGAGCATTTCCGTTTTGAAAATCAAGAGAGCCCAGTATGGTCACAAGAATTACCTGTAGATTTCACTCGCAGCTTAAATGCCAAGTTTTTCATTTATTTTTCGCGTTTTCTTTTTGCCTTCTTTATTTGGCTTTTTGCTTCTTTTTTTTTTCCTTTGCAACCACAATCAATGTTGGCCAAGTGGTGGTGGTTGGTAGTTGGTAGTTGGAAAACTTGTAGAATGCACGACGGCTTTTCAAAAAGTGCTCAATGCTATATCAATAGAATCCAACACCAGCAGCAACAGCAACACCAACAACACCAACGACACCAACAACACAACCACAACATACAACACAACACACCAACACCACCAACCGGTGGCAACAACTACAACAACCGCACTGGCGTACACCTGTCTAAGCCAAAAACAAAAGCAGTTAAAAGAAGTCGACAGCGGCAGCAACAAGAATAACAACAACACTTTGGCCAGGGCCGCGAAGTTAGCGCTGCGCCCAAAAACCCAACAACTTTTAATTTCAACACATTCCAGCACAAGAGACTCCACAATCAAGACAGCGCCGGGCACAGTGGGCCAAGTCAGCGGTGATCATGGCTCGAATGCGATCTCTGGCTGATAAGATACATGGGAAGGGTGGTTATTACTCGACATCCAGCTTAATAACATAGTAATAAATAACAGTAATCATTTAAACATATCGGAAAATAAAAAAAATATAAATTCAAATATTATGTCATAGAATACCGAGTTTTAAGCTTAATCTTAATGATTAAGAAATGGATCAAAGGTGTAAGATATCAGATAAAATAGCTATGACTAAGATTCATAGTTTTTTAACTTAAAAAAAAACTAGATTTTGTCACAAATTTACAATTTGACCGCACTGGTGCCTTGTTTATATTCTTCTAGGTCTGGGGAAACCACTATTTAGTTACAGGATATTGATATTTAAAAATGTTTCTAGCATTCTTTGAATTTGAGACACATCATTTCAATTACATGTTTTTTTAATATATATATTTTTCTCTTGTGCATTCCGCAATGTTAATATATATATTTTTTTTTGCTTCAAGATTATTAAATATGTAATTAAATATATATTTTGTTTATGAATGTTATTTTTCTATGTTATTATTATGATTATTATTTTTTCAAAGTTCAAAATTAGGTGATATTTTATTTACCCAGGGTTATGTATCCCCTTTTTCTTATACCCCGCCACACTGTGCACAATATCGCAGTAGGTACGCTACGTATGTACGAGTTGACTTTCTTTGCGGCGGCCTAAACCGAAAAAACGAGTTCGGGCTCGTCGGCTGCGCTCGGCTCGGCTTGGCCGGCCAGCCAGCCAGCTAGCCAGGTTGGTTTCAGGCCAAAGCCAGGTCTGGCTGGGCGATCGGGAGGGGTGACTGGTGGCTCGGCGGAGCATTTTCTGATTTCGGAGGCACTGAGCCAAGTCAGTCGATTGCTGGCGGTCGAAGCGTTGAGTTGAGACGTCTTGTCTGCGGCTAGAAACGCGCGTGAAACGCGAGAAAAACCGAGCGAAGAGCTGACTCTTTTTTTTCCACAACAATACAGAGGTGTGTGTATGTGTGGTGTGTGTGTGTGCTGGTGTTAGCCGACTCTCTTGGCCATTACCGTTAATCAAATAAGTTTTTTTTAGAAATTTAAACGCTCCGCTGGCAAGTGTCTGTGTGTATCTGTGTGAGCTTTAAACGGTTCATTGATCGAGTTCAGCTCGGAAATGGAGCAAAAGTGGAGAAAGAATAATATATAAATGCCAAACAGAAAACAGAAAACAGTGAAGAAGAAAGAAAGGAGGAAGCAAACAAGCAAATAAACAAATAAACAGTGCAAGTGCCAAAGTGCGACCGAGTGTGTGTGTGTGTGTGTTACCAATTCGCATCTGCAAATCAGCAGAAAATGCGCTTAACCCATTTTCTAGGCGAGCCAACATACAAAAAAACAAAAGGCAGGCGCAGCCCAGAGACACGAAGCCAATAAATGGCCAAAAAAGGCCACAAACGACGGACAATTGCTGCCCACAAACAAAAAACGGGGCTAAAATAATGTCCAAAAAATTTCAAGAACTCCTAATTGGCAAGCACCTGGATATATTAGATATACACTTCAAATATGTATAAATCTTTCTCAGAAGAAAATCTAAATGCCATCATCAGATCATAATATGATTACCGAATGATTAATATTATATTTATATATAATATTAGATAGATATTTATATATAGAGATATTCTATAACTCTTGGGCTGGTCAGCTTTGGGTATTAAACACAAAAAAATATATTCAAGTCTGGTAAAAACACGAATTAATCAGGATGTTATAATACATCAATATTTATAGGAAGGAATCAGCAGTTTGCTCATCTAAAAAATAGTTTAGGAAATGCAAAAAAATTCTCTATTAAAGAATTGTTTTAAAAATAGCTTTACCTCGACATTTGTCATATCTGATATTTTATATCTTATATAAGACAAAATATATAACTGCCAAAAAATCCTTTAAGTTCTTTACATTTCCATTTAATATCTACAAAATTGATAGTTGTCACTCCTTAAAAAGTATCTAAGAAAAGCAAATACTGCAAATAATTTATGTGCATAGTTACATATTTAATTTATAGCCAGATATTTTAATATCCGTGTGCGAAAACAATTTGTTTTTGCTAAGCGTTTTTGGGATCGTTATTAAAATCAGCCAAACGAAAAGCGATACAAACTGTGCCGGGGGAGTATAGAAACTGGTGTTATAATGGACAGACGATTCTACAGATCGTTCAGATATGCACAGAGACACCAGCCCAGCCAGGCCACAGACAGACACACAATCCGGCTAACAAAAGATCTCTTTGCAAATTGTTTATTTGCTGCTTGGCTGGCCAGCAAACGGATTGTTTATGCTAATATCTTCAACTGCTATACGAATACAACACAACACATCCCGGCTTGGAGCCCGACATGGCTCTTTCATCACATTCATAAAATGGAAATCTTGTGGGGCTTTTTTTCTGCCTTCTGGCTGACTTCAGGGAGTTCCTAGCTTTATACAAGTTTTTTGCATATTTTTACTAATTTTAGAACTATTTTTTAGGGGCTTAAGCTGACTTATGGAAATTTAGCAAAGAAAAAGATACAAAAAAAACGTAAAGGTGGTTCTTTCTGGCACTTTTTCCACATTTTGTGACAACTTCCTGCAGAATAATAATTGAATTTAATATGTTTTGTGACTTTATGAGAAGTAATTGAATATATGTAGGCTGCTTAAAGTTAAAGCCTCAGAATGCTATTCCTAAAACAATTAAATACAATTCCATTTCCTGACGCATATTTTCGCATATTTAAAAAAACCCAAACAAAAATGATGACATAACTTTGAGAAGGCCATCAATCAAGATTGTCAAAAAGATAATATATATATCTTAAAACAAGTTCTGACCGCAAGAGATCTGAAGATACTGACAAAGGGAAAACCCCAGCTTCCTTACTATTATACTACTATACTATTACTATTCCCTTACTATTTGTTATTTATTTATTTGACATTTGAAAATGTTTAACTTCCCTGGATTTCGATTATTGAATTTAATATCTAATTTTAAATAATCAAGAGAATGTACTACAAGCTTAAATTCTTTATAATTTATTATGCCTGTAAAGAAGGCAAAGCAGGCCAAAAATCACGTACTGCCAAAATGTTTTTATAGCTCGTCTGCCAACTTAATCGCATTCTAGAGCGGACTGTGGGTTTCACATTCTGTCAGGTTTTCGATTTTTTGTTATTATCATACATTCTTGTTTTTAAATATACTTAGATACGTTTTGAGGTTAACAATATCGCTTCTTGGCAGTCATTTTTCCATAAACACCTACATGCACCAGGGCGTGTGTATGTGACTTTTTTGTGGCGTATGTAAATTCGTTCGGCACACAATATAGCCGTCACCGTATAGCTTGGATAAATATCTACGTATATGCCTCTCCATATATCTTTCTATATATCTATCTGGAATGTTCGCTGCGGTTTTGTTAGTGCTTGTTTTGTTGTCGAGCTCTGAATGCATAACTGAAAAAACAAGATTCTTTTGGCCTACGCGGCGCGTCTCACAACAAGTCGCACAAGATCATCATTTATAAGCGTTATTATTAGGGGGAAATCTCTCATACGCAGATTGAAGTACACAGAGAAATCGGAATTGTATTATTTTCAATTATTATGATTTATATAAAGATCTAATAGCTTTAAAATAAATATTTATTGCAGCACTTTTTGGCCCCTTTCTGTGCTAAGGAATTCATGTCACTTCATTCAATAATAATATTTAAATAGAGAAGGTATATGATACTCTAAAATATAGCTGCTTAAAAAAATTAAAATGAAGGATATTATGTATAGTTGGGGATTATAGGATATCGAAGAAATAAATTAAAAATGAAAATAATTAATGTAATACCCTTTAATTAATTTATTTCTTATTTGCTTGCAAGACTTTTTCAATTGCTATCAAAATTGGTATTTAGATTATAGATTTCTTTGCATTTCCTGAAACTATTATTATTATATTATTTGAGCCCTGTAAAATATACCTTCATTTAATGTTTGAACAATTTCTACTAAATAAAGTGGCTCTAAATAAATACTTCATTTAATTAGGCATACTATAGACACTCCTATTAAGAAAATATTTGATAAAACCAAGGAAAAACAGTAAAAGCTATATCTTATTTTATTAATATTGCTTTTGAACACTTACCTTTTGATTTAGATTTTTTTCTGTGCCTATAAATGGCTGCCAAACACCTGTGTGACGGGTTAATACCGTTTGCTGGTTTGGCCGGTTCGATTTTGGTCGGTTTTTTGGCCCCAGCTTTGATGTCCGCTCCAACTCCAACTCCAAGCTGGCCGCTTCCCCGTTTTCTCATACAGAATTATGACACATGACGAGACTGCATTTTGGAATCCATCTGGTTTTCCGTTAGTGCCACTCAAGAAACAGTTGCCTCCGCCATCGATTTGCATTCCAGTTTACTGGCCATCGCCAGGTTTTTTCGCTCTGAGCCCACTTCCTCCTTGACATAAACTGCGGCGGTGATTCATTAATCAAAACTCGAAATGCCGATATATCTTCCACTTACGTGGGCGCTTCAAGTCTTCAATGCCTCTGATGGGATTACGCTTTTACGGCATCTTCCAAGTAGAGAGTCTTCTGATTTTAGATGGTTTCTTTGGAGCAGTTTTACTGTTAAATCTGTGGAGAAATAATGGTAAAGAATCAGGTTGTATTCCCGTTGTAACATCGAAAGAATTGGGAACTTAATTTATATTTAACTAGAAACAAGCTACTTCAAACTTATATTGTTATATTAAAGTACATAATACTTGACCAGTTTTTAATTAAATATTAAGCAGCCACAGCTGGTTTTTACAACCGTGTATAATTAAAAAATATATATGTAAATCATGCCCGACTCTTATATAATGTTTCAAGCAACTGTTTTCCTAATCATATAACTTAAAAGAACATTACCTATTTTATTAAAGAATACAGTATTTACTTTACTGCTCTTTACTGAAGGCCTGAGGTAATACCCCATTGAATTGTGGCAAAACATGTTTTAATTACTGAGCCAGCGATCTTTAGCATTTAGCAAGCCATTTTAAACACATTTTCAAGTTTATGTAAATAATGCTAATGTGGTTTTTGTAATTATTGAGTGTCTCTTTGCCTTGACTCCGATTTTAATTATATGAACAACAACGTATCGATGTGTGTTATTAATATTAATGGGAATTCGTTCTTTGCAAATTGAGTGTCTTATGACGATAATCACAAAGAGCTGGCTATAGGCTACACAGAGAAAAATCACAACAGTGCTTAAGACATCTATATTAAATATTAATATAGGAAAATATTTCATTAAGGCTTTTTTTAGGGACTTACTTTTAAAATGAATTTGAAAATTGAAAATTCATTAAACAAAATAATATATATATATATATTAAGTATTACCATTAGTGGCAGATTATTAATTAAAAATAATTAAATAATTAAACACACGTATTCTATTTTTTTCAGATGCTTACCCCTTCAATGTGCATTTAAATCCAGCCATTAACGTAACATAGCCTTTTACGAAGAGAAGTACCCCCGCATTTTGTTTCCGTGTGCGCTCGAGTCGCACATTCCGGCCAGAAGATGGCGCTGCGCCTGCGCCGTGACGTGCAGAAGGCCTCGTATTATGTGTGGTTCCTGGGCGCCGAGGAGGCCAAGGGCTTGCGGGGCGCCCGGGTGATCAACTCGGTGCTGCCCTACCTGGTGGACCGATCCCGCGGCCAGGAGCCCCTCAAGGTGACGCTCCAGGTGTCCCATAAGGGCATCAAGATCGTTCAGGTAAGAGGAACGAGCTTGAGTTACTGTGGAAACTTCATAAAAAACATAAGAGATCTTTAATTTAGTTATAATTAAATACTAAAATTTGTGCCTGGCATATATAGAATTTAAGGGAATTTATGTTTATTCCTTAAGTATCATTAATTACTTACCATCCGCAGGGGGCGTCAAAGCATTTGATACCACACAGTGCCATAACCAGCTCCGTGCAGACGGACGACATCGTCGCCTGCGTCCTGCTGCTCTACAATCCGGCCACCAAGTGTCCGCTCCACGTCCATGCCTACCGCTGCGACTCCGAGTCCACGGCGGAGGCCCTGCACCTCCAGCTGCAGATCCTCATCAATCGCCCCGACAACCAGAAGCGGTTCGAGGAGCTGGAGACCAGGTAAGCTGCTAGAAAACAGAAGATACTTTGTAGTAAAGAAATTAAAGAGATGAGTAATTTAAGCCAGATTTACCTTGTAAATTTCTCAAGTAATTCGTTTCTATCACCTCTTGGAGTCGTACTTGATTTCTGCGAGTGTTTTTCGGCCTTTGTTATGCAACATTTAATTAATTGCGAAGCCAACTTGGGCAGTGAGGAGCAGGAAGCTGATGCAGACGCAGATTTTGGCAGTGGCAGAAGCAGTGCCTGCCGGGCCACTTAGTCACTCCATTAGACACACTCGCCCGGGCTCACATATAGCACTGACTTGACGAGCGATCGTGATAATCGCACTGGCACTGGCACTGGATGATGATGATGATGATGATGGAGTGGGAACGGGAACGGGAACGGGAATGGAGAGGATTATAATGGGGTAGCTCCAGCAGCGGGGTCTAGCAGTGGCCCAAAGTAATTGCAATGGCAATTTCTGCTGCATTCCCACGACGGCAGCCCACGCTGCACCCACATTCGAGTTCACATTCACAGCCACATCCACATCCCGATCCCACATCCGACATCCACGTCGACTCGAAATATCTTAAATGCCTTCTCGAGCACGGCTCGATGGGTTCGCGGAAATTCTGTGTTCAAAGTGGCCGCCGATTGGCTGTCACTAGCGATAAATGATGAACGATGACGAGGAAAGCTGCCAAAAGAGAGAGAAAAAAATATTAATAATAAATAATTTGTGGATGGAAAATATTAAAAATTAAACCAAGAAAACCACCTTAGTCTTAGGGACATAAAGCTTCAATAATTTAAATTAAATATTTCATTTATGACTTATTTAATGGTTATCAAGGTATCGAAAATATCGAAGTTATGGGAGAATTATATCGATATAAAAAGTTATATTGAAAGAAACAGTCTTAAAGAAGAGCGGAAATAGACTTTACAAATATATGTATCAGATGCCTAACTTCTTTAAAGTTAAAAAATAAATAAGATAAACCATATTGCAATTTTTAAAAATAATATAATAATAATTCTGAAACTTGGTAATAATATTCACCCATTTTCGCTCTAAATTCCTATTTACAGACTGGGCATCCTTCCGCCGATTCCCATAAACGGCAGCAACAACAATCACAGCAGCGACAAGCGGCACGAGTCCAATGGAAAGTCCTCATCCTTGGGAGGCGGTGGAGGAGGTGGGCCTCCCTCCCACCACCATCAATTGCAGTCACAACAGTCCGGGGGCGGCGGCGGTGGGTCTGGCTACCAAGGTCGGCGCCACGACACCTCATCCCCGAAGCGATTCAGCAACTCCCTGGGGAGCGACACGGGCAACAGCACCCGGGAGTCGGAGTGCAGCGAGGAGCATGGCCTGGCCGGCGGCTCCTCGCCGGTCTCCCGATCCCCGCCGCACGGCAAGCCTCATGGCCATGGCCACGGTCATCCCCCGCTGCATCATCCGCCGCTGACGCCCCAGCAGAATAGCGACCTCTTCGACTCCCTGGCCGCAGAGCTGAGGGCCAAGCTGAACGGCAATGGTCCGCCGTTGCTGCTGCCGCCGCGCGACTATGACACGGTGCACCGCTCGAAGGGTAACCTCACGGCCATTGAGCTGAGGCGCTGCCGGAATGCTCTGATTGTGGGCGGCATGCCCAAGGGTCAGGTGCCGGGCTCGAACTTACCTGGAGCCGCCAATGCCGCGCCCGGAGCGGCCGTCGTTAATAATGCCAATGGGAAGCAGGTCTCCTCCAGGGGTTCCTCCGGCATTGGCTCGGATCTGGCTCCGAGTCCCGAGAGGCAGGAGCTCAACAGCTCTAGTGGTAGGTCTATAATAATTATGCAGAGATTATTATTATCTGATATTTATATATATTTATATCTCACCTATTCCAGATGACGAGCACTGGTCCAACGAGGCGGACAACTCGGTGATTGCCCTGAAGCCGTCCCAGATCGCGCTGCCCCATCATGCCCAGCTCAAGCGCAAGAGCGCCGTCCAACCGCCGGAGGACAGCTACCTGCGCGATCTTCCGGCCAAGCCGTATCAGCCACGTCAGAGCGATCGGGAGCTGGAGAGAGAGCNGGAGAGGGAGCGAGAGAGGGAGCGGGAGAGGGAGCGGGAGAGGGATCGAGAGAGGGAGCGGGAGAGGGAACGTGAGCGGGATCGTGAGCGGGATCGTGAACGTACCAAGACCCCGGCTTCCATCTCCAACAAGTCCTGGAGCCGCGAGGATGAGATCAAACCCATTATAATGCGTCCGGCCGACTACGATGCCAAGTTCAACCGGGTTCTGCAGCAGGAACAACAGCAGCACTCCGCCGGAGGGGGCGGCGGTTCCGGACCCATCAGCCATCAGCCCGCCAAGCTGCGGGACACGGACAAGTACAACGAGATCAATCGGCTGCTGAACAAGAAGCTCTCCCACGAGCGCGAGCGGAAGCCCCGCTCCCGGCTGGAGGAGAATAACCACGACGACTTCGAGGACTCGGATCCGGGCAGTGAGTCGCTGCACCATCCGATGCACCATCAGCCGCAGCAGCCGGCGCCAGTCCTGATGCACCATCATCGCAAGGAGAACCTCACCGACAAGCAAAAGTTCATGGAGTACACCACCAAGAAGCAGCAGCTCCTCAAGAACTACAGCTCGGGCAGCGGCGGCGCCGGCGGCGGCGTCAGTGGCGAGGATTCGCAGCGGTATCGTCACCGCTACCTGGAGCCCTCAGATCATCTGCCCTTCGAGTCCACCGCTGGGGTGCCCATCTCCGGTTCGTCGTCGTCGCCGGCAGTGGTGGCTTCGGCGGGCCACAACAAGTACGCGGCGGTGCACAGAGGGTCGGACTTGGGCCAGAGGACCACGGAGCGGAGGCACGACCGGATGCCAGAGCGGGAGCGAGAGCGCGATGTGATCGTGGACCGGGACAGGCGGCGGGATCACGAGCGGGAGCGGGAACGCGAACGGGAGCACTCACGCGAACGCAATCCGTACAGGGAGGCGGAGAGCCTGCCCTACATCCAGAGCATGGAGAAGATGATGAAGTCCACGGGCATGCGCTATGGCGAGAGCAGCCCGGTCAAGCCCAGGGAGCGCGGGGAGGGCGAGAGGGAGAGACTCAGGGATCGGGAGCGGGATCGAGAGCGAGATCGCGACCGTGACCGTGACCGTGAGTTTGTGCCACCGCCCACGCAGAGCGCCCAGCGGGAGCGCTTCCACGACGCCAAGGACAAGTTCCGGGCCATGGAGCAGCGACCGGCAGTGAGTGGCCGCTACAACGTGGACGTGGACGAGCGGGACATGCCGCAGCACCGCGATCCCTTCCGCTCCTCCTCACGGCGACGTCGCGGATCCATGGAGCCGCCCAGCACCTACGAGCAGTGGAGCGAGGAGGAGGAGGAGCCGCCGGTGGTGCCGGTGGCAGTGCCCGAGAAGTCCAGGCAGCGGGAGCCCAACCGTTCGCGACCGAGATCCCGTGGCGAGCTCTGGGAGCCCGAACCGCCGCGACATGTGGAGAGGAATCAGCGGGACAGGGAGCGGGAGAAGGACAGGGATCGCGACTACCATCGCGAGCACTCCCGCGATCCCTATCGCCACGAGCGGGATCGGGATCGGGAGCGGGAGCGCGGAGGACGTGCCCCTTCCCGGGAGTATCTGCACAGCGTCGAGCCCACGAAGAATCCCTCGACAGCGGGCTCCAATCGAGGTGGCGGCAGCCACCTGGATCGCTATCCCTCGCCCGCAGCCACGCCCACTAGACCCGGTCCCGGCCCCGGCGACGGCCCCTCATCTGGTGGCTCTGGGAAGCCGCTGGCCAACATGCCCAAGGGCTACAGACACAGCTACGCGGAGCCCGTCTTCGCCAGATCCGGTGGACGCGTCGGTCTGGCGGCAGTTAATCCGTACTGACAAGGAGGAACTTCTTAAGTTAAAACCGTGCAACGAAATCCAAGCTAATCTCGTAGGGAACACATGTTTATAGAACGATTTTCGGGGGTCGCAGAAATCTCTTAGGGTTTTAAAGGCAATAGCTTATGGAAGAGTTCTTAAGAAATTATTATATCAAAATCTATCTGAGAAGAGAACTCTTCGTTTCTAGTGAGTGTTTCTAGTAGTTCTAGTAGCTCTTTCAATTACGTAGGGGGAGAGCTATTCGGTTGAGCGCGACATTTTGAATCAGCTAATAATAAACGTTTTTCTTTGATGTTTACATAAAAATAAAATATTTAAATATATATAATATGACAATTCATAGGAAAAGCTTTAAGATCTACCTTAGATTTCTGCGACACCGAGCTATAAATTGATATGTATCAGTGTAAACATATAGGCTAAGTTAAAGATCATTGGCAACTACTGATTATGACAACTTCCGACGAAGTCATGTAAGCCCTTTGCTATCTACCACGTATAATCTATATACTCACTTGCTATAGCGAAGCTTGCCCTTCTTATGCGATATATATATCCGTATATCCATCAAGTACCGCCCCGACTTGACAATGCGCCTTAAATGGGGGCCAGTTGGGGATCCGACATCGGACCGATAAGGCGCCAGCCCCTGTAATTATGTGCCTTCAGAGAGTGAAATCGTGTTTTTATTATATGCATAATACTGAACTAGCCTACGATTATATATACTTGTATCTAAAAGTTATATCGAAAATAGCCAACGAAAGTAGAGAATCGAATCGGATTTCTTAACAATTTTTTTTTTGTTTTTTTGCTACCTTAAGTTGCGCGGTTGGTTGGTATTTACCTTTTTTTTGTCTTGCTATGCAGCTCACATATGTCACGATATCTGATACCTGCTAGCATAATATAGATCAATATATATATATATATACTTTATAAACATATACATAGCTGATGTATCTATTGTTATCAATTTGATATTTGCATAAATAAAGCGCTAGTAAAAAAATATAGCAGGTACTTTGTTTAGTTCTTGGGACAACGGACAAATGGATATGGCTAGATCGACGCGACTGATAATGCTGGGTCACAAATGTCTTCTTTAAAGGATTACCCCCTCAACGGAAAGGGTATAAAACATACAATAGCATAACAAAATAATTAATTAATTTATAAAATGAAAAAAAATTTTTTTTAAGTAAATTTTTTTAGTAAAAGTAATTAGTACAAAATTGTAAAAGTAAAAAATGATCGTCTTTAAGTAAAAACACTTTCTTTTACATAAATTTGTACACACTTTACATCATACATACCTTAGCCCCATGCAAACTTTCCAACTTTCTCCACAGTCCGTCCGTGGATCCCCAATGAGGCGCCACAGTGAATAACTGTTGTTAGTATTGTGTATTTTACACAATATTACCTGTCTTTAACTGTAAAAATGTGAAATATACACCAGATTACTAATTTTGTTGCATGTAAAATGTGCAAGTGTAAGCACCTGTGCCACAGTTTTACTTACATTATTCATACATGTAGAAACACAATGGGTTCTTTTCCTGGATGGGCCGCTTAATGGCTCTTTGGAGCAACCTTTAAGAAAACCAAGCGCTCTGTAAGTATAAAATTAAAAAAAAAAACTTTAAAGGAAATTTGTTTAGTAAAAGTAAGTAGTTAAAAATTTTAAAAGTAAAAAATGATCGTTTTTAAGTAAAAACACTTTCTTTTACATAAACTTGTACACACTTTACATCATACATACCTTAGCCCCATGCAAACTTTCCAACTTTCTCCACAGTCCGTCCGTGGATCCCCAATGAGGCGCCACAGTGAATAACTGCTGTTAGTATTGTGCATTTTACACAATATTACCTGGCTTTAACTGTAAAAATGTGGAATATACACCAGATTACTAATTTTGTTGCATGTAAAATGTGCAAGTGTAAGCACCTGTGCAGTTTTACTTACATTATTCATACATGTAGAAACACAATGGGCTCTTTTCCTGGATGGGCCGCTTTATGGCTCTTTGGAGCCACCTTTAAGAAAACCAAGCGCTCTGTAAGTAAAAAAAAAAGTAAAAAATTGGTTAAGCTTAGGGTTTACTTGCGTACTTTTCTGGCACTCTTGACTTCATGGTTGATTGTTGTCCGGCTTTGAGCTATAAATTCCAGTGGAAATCCCAGATGGATCCGTTAAAATGCGTTGATCTTTTTGTTTACTTTTACATTTTTATTGTTTAATTTAAAAACTTTTTGTTTGGTTTTTTTCACAATAGTTTTTGTTGTTTGTTTTCTCGTTTTTTATCATTTTTAAGAATCATCGTTTTCTTTTTCTTTCAAAACAAAATAGATTTAAAGAAGAAAAATATTTTATATAATATTTATTTTTTCTCTTTTTGTTTGTTTGTTGCTCTCTCTCTCAAGTTTAATTTTAAGAAACAATTAATCAAGTTCGCTTATTTAATTATACAAATTTAAAAAAAAAAATAGTAATTATATAATATAATAAAAATAATAATTATAACGGGGGAAAAAATGCAAATAGTTCTTTTTGTTTTGTTGTAGTAGCTGTGTGTTGGTTTTTTGATTTCTATTACTATTCGTTCCGTTTTCTCTATGAGAAGCCATTGGGAAAAGGAGAAATGTATATATATATATATAAACTATTATTTTCTTCTGATTGGTTCTGAATATGGATAGGTTTTCCGTTTGCTGCTTGATCCACTCGATTTGCTGATTGTCCTTTTGTCTTTTATACACTCCATATATGTCTGTGGATATATATGACGCGTGTCTGGCTGATTGTTGCCTTGGAGCAGATAGCATCCTCTATGAATCTTCTATACAAGAGCTCCGGGACAAAGCGGCTTCCAGAAGAATGTGCTCTCAGATGTGAGTGTGTGTGTGTGTGATTGGCTTTATCTTCTTCTATTCACTTAGGAAGGCAGGAAGGTGGAAAGTTGGCGTGGGCTGGGGGTTGGTAATAGTTGCAAAACGGAGTGGTCGCTGCCAGGCTCTTGCCAGCGACCGGAATTATATTTGTTGCTTCTTCTTCTTCATCATCATCCTTATCATCATCATCATCATCATCCTTGTTATGGAACAACAGCAAAGAGCTGTTGTTATTCTTGTTGTGGTTATTATATCTTTCTTTCTTTTCTTTTCGGAGACTCAGCTCCGGCTCCTTCTCTTCTCTCTCTTGCTCCGCATATATATCTCTCTCTATCTAACTGGCCATCTTCTTTACATGTTCTCGAACTGATCGACGCGACGCTTTGTGTTGCCCTTGCGGATCTCGCGGAGCGTCTTATACTTGTCCCTGCCCTGGCGCACGTTCTCGCGATGAATCTTGTCGTTTGCCGTCTCTTTCGTCTCATCACGCGACTGCGCCAAATCCTGTTTCAGGGCCTGCAAATACCAAGTTGAAATATTACTAACTGTATCCCAATAAATCTTGTATTTTAAAACGCACCTTAAGCTGATCATGCAAGCGCTCGTTGCGCTCGGCCAGCGTGCGTCTGTCCTCGATGGGGTCCTTGATATGCTCGTCGGTATCCAAGTCGCGCGACACATCACCGCCGGCATCGCCATTCGTCAGCTCCTCCTCGTTTTCGTTCTCATCCTCGGCCACATGATGGTGCTGCGGCGTTGTGGACGCAGCCAGCAGAGCGGCGGCCGCTTCGGCCTGTGTAAATAATTCACTCGAATTGTTATTTTATATATTTTGCAATTAGTAATGATATTAAGTGAATTTATAACAAGGGTTAGTTAATATTATTAAGTGCGAATGGAATGAAAGTGATTATATATCCAACATAGCATTCAGTATCGTACCACACTGACCTGCTTGCGTCTGGCTTCCTCCACTTCATCCTGCAGACGCTTCGTCTCTTCATCCTTGGCATTGACCTCGTCCTGGATACGCTGCACCTCCATCTGTTTGGCCTTAATCTCCTCCTCGAGCTTGGCCTTCTCGGTGGCCTCCAAGTGTTTGGCTTCCTCGAGACGCAGCAACATCGCCTGCAGCTCCTTCTGGTGCAGCTCCAGTTCATCCTTGGCGGCCTGCAGCTGCTTCAGCTGCTCCTCCAAACGACGAATCATCTCCTGGGCCTCGAGCAAGTCGCGCTGCGAGCGCTCCATCTCCTCCTGCATCTGCTTTAGCCGATCCTCGTACTCCTGTTGCTTCTTTTCGGCGCGTTCGCGAGCGGCCAGGGCCAGCTGCAGCTTCTCGCTGAAGGGAAAGCAAAACGAAAACAATTAAAGAAACTATATATTCATTAATATTTAAGGACAACTAACCGTTCCTGCTGTTTGGCATTCTTCTCCTCGCGCGCCTGCGCCTTCATCTGCTGGACATCGATGGTGTCCGGCTTGCGGCGACGCATGTAGAGCTCATGGTTGCCCATGCAGAGGGCCAGAATGCGCTTATTGATGCGGACGCGCGGCGCAAAGAACATGAAGTCCGGCGCCTTCTTGTCGATCGGCTTGATGATGAACTTCTTCTCCGAGAAGGAAATGTTACGGATCTCAGACCAGGGGAAGCCAATCTTCGGCGTCAGCCTGTCGTCCTGCTCGTAAATGTTCAGACCGAGTGCGTCGACGCCCAACCACAGATCGGTGCCCTTCTTGTTGCGGATCTCAAAGTAATTGACGCCGTACATCTCCAGATCCTGGGCAATCTTCAGATACTCCATCATGGCATCCTCGCGCAACATGCTGCGATGCTCCTGCCACCAGGTCATAATCGATTGCTCCCACTCCTCCTTGGACATCTTGTGCTGATCAATGACGCGCTGCGGCAGCAAGCGATCATTGGCCAGAAAGCCGGCTGTGTGTGTGGTCTTATTATGGTCGCCGTGACGCGCTTGGACGGCATACGAGGCTAGCAAGACGGATGTCTCGGGCGGACAGTAGATCTCGTCGGTCAGTATGGCATTCTTCACCTGCAGATAGAATAGGCGAAGTGTAATGTCCTGGATCAGCTCCTCGGCCACGTCCTCCGGGTAGAATTTGGCGCGGAAGCGGAACTGCAATGGGTTCTCCTTCTTCACATCCTGATTCATGACCTGTGGCAAAGGGAGAGTGTATGTTACTATACTTGTTCAATATATAAACCATTCTTTCAGTCGAACTTCTCTCTAAACATCTATTAAAACTAGCTTTATGGCTACGTATTAGGTTTACTATCAAGGTTGAGAAGTGCGACTGTCTATATTCCTATTTTAGGTATTGTCATTCTTTTGCAACTTATAATATAAAATTCAAAAGCATAATTAGCATAGTAAATAAATTATAAATAATATAAACATATAAAAATATAGTGCATTTTGTCTCAAGTGTTACCCATGTCGAGAACGGCATTGATCCAGTCTGATTGTTGTTGTTGTGCAGCATTAATTAGATATATTAAATATATATAAATATTTTAGATATTATTATCAGTGGAAATGTAGATATATCCGACTTATAAACATTAAATTGAAGGCACTTTTTAAAGGTAATCTACTGGGAAAGTTCTACAATTGATTGGAGTAGCAGCTATGGACTCTTGTTCTAGCTTCAGGGGACTTTTAAGGCGGGGTTTAGGGATGTTCAGATATAATCCCACCATATCATCGGCATCGTCGTCTTCTTCGCTGGTTTCCGTCTGATTTAATCCATTATTGTCGGCTGTCTTTTTGTCCACATACTTCTTCACACGCTTCAAATATTTCATGGTCTTAATGGCCGGTGATTCGGGCTATATTATATTATATGGCATATATATATATATATATATATATTATATATATTATGTATTAAACACTTTATACTAACTAATTTAAAACCTAGATTTACTAAGGATCTGTATGCTTTCCTCGATATAAAATGATTATTTTTAGGAACCTTGCTTATTAGGTTTTCTATTAGATTATTTTAAAGGAATATATAGGATATTAATGTGCAGAATTCTCTAGATAATTAGTAACTCAGTTTTGATTACTAATTCTAATATTATTCCTCTAAGTTCTAATTTTAAATGGATATTCTTTCCAAGGAGCCTAATAATTGCAATGATCTTATTTTAGTTCTCACTCTTATCTTTCGTATATTTAACTTATCTTAAGCCCTTACCTTTTTGTACAGCTTGATCCATGTGAGATCGCCCTTTGAGTCGGTGTACTGGAGGCCAAAGAACCACACCTCACGCAGGCCGATCGTCTTCACCACCTGGTCAAACAGTTGTTTGCCCGTCGTCGTCGACTGGATGGCGAACTCCAGTTCCGCGTCCATTGTCGTGACGCGCACATTTAGCTGGAAAGTAAATAAATAAATAACAAATAATTATAAATAATATAAAATAATATAAAATACCATAAGTTCCTATAAAATAAGACTGTTAAATACTATAAAGTGTATATCATATAGTATTTATACAATATTAAATCTGTACGGAATGCAAGGCATTCTTCAGCTGGCACGTGCCAGCTCTCCAAAGAGCTCTCGTTTCGCGACCGGGGATTGGATTCGAACCAACACTTGGCGGCTTGCATAAGTCAAGCTTTCGACGCAAAACGCACGTTTCAAATAGGGGGAAATAGGGGGAAAGGCAGGGAAAGAGAAAATCTAGGTGGAAATCGTTGGGGAATAAGGAGAGACGAGGAAAGCGGGCCGCGGTGAAAAATCACGCTCGGAATACAGCAAAAATCAATCAGGCATGAGAGAGACAATGACAGCCAGCTAAAGCAATGACTGCAGTAGTGGAAATGCGAAAAATACAGGGGTTAAAGGGGTAACAAAAAAAGTAGGGGATACAAGCACCGGCGGGAGATATGCAACAACACTCTGTCAATATTATGAGTGGGTGGGAGGAGCGAACGTGAGCTGACCGCTCTCTCACCTGGATTCCAACCACTCTAAGCACATGACAAAAGCGCGTGAAGTGCCAACTGTACTTACTACGGCCCTCTTTGCGTAATGGGGTCAAAATGGGGATCAAAGGAAAGGTATGTTAAGTTAACTATGCTTTGCTATTGGGCCCAGCTATATAGACATATTTTACTCTAAGAATTTACTATGACATTTCAGTTTTGTTGGATATTTCTGGACCTGTGTGGTTATCTTAAATCTACTTTGGAGTTCTGTATCATAAACCTCGAATATTAGTATTTTAAGTATTTCCGAATTTAAAGTATTTCAGTATTTAAAGTATTTCAATATTTAAAGTATTTCAATATTTAAAGTATTTCAATATTTAAAGTATTTCCATATTTAAAGCATTTTTAATATTTAAAGTATTTCAATACTTAAAGTATTTCAATATTTAAGGTATTCCAGTATTTAAAGTATTTCAATATTTAAAGTATTTCAATATTTAAAGTATTTCAATATTTAAAGTATCTCAGTACTTTAAGTATTTCCATTAATTATTTAGCTATTTGAATTAAGTAACTTCTTTAAAGAACTGAAAATAAAGAGTTAATTTGTAGGCAATTCTTTTATACAATTTTCCCTATTTGAATCTACTCCAATGCCATGAGAATATTTTGACTTTTCCTAGAGATCATTTCATCATTCCATTATTTTTTGTGTTTTTTTTTGTATCTATCGTTTTGTAATTCAAAGTTTTCTGCGCATTGTTTGATTTTCTGGCTCTTGGCTGCTGAATGCAAATCAAACGTGACACAATGCTAGGAAATTAAAAACGTTTTTCATTTCAATCCAATTAACGTTTTTGGGTTAATGCAACCATCGTGGGTCTGTCTCTGTCTCTGCCTCTGTTTTTCTTATTTCTTTTGTCTTTTCCCGCTCGGAAAAACAACGCAACAACAAAATTCACAAAAACCCCAACGGAAGTTGGAGTAAAACCAGTTTAAGTGCATTTTTGATCTCCAAAAATGTGTTGTATTTGTCTCATTTCGCAGCGGAAGCCACACAAAAAAACTAGTAGAAAAAATAGGAAAACAAATGTTTTTCCAGGAACGGAAAATGTTTCGTACCGTTTTCCGTTTGACACTGACTCCGCCGTAACGCGGCAAGCGGACGCGGCTGTCCGCGGAGACGACAACCATTTTGGGCACCGAAAAAGGGTTCCGCAGTAATTTTTGAATTATTACGCTTTTCTATGCTAATCTCCGGCTGGGAAAAAAATTGTCAAGTCCACAAGATCCACTGGGAAACTCGGAAACTTGGAAATTTGAAAACTCGGAAAATACAACACAGAGCGACGCGCGAGTTCAATGCGATTCTGTTGTCCAGCGGCAACTGAGGAAAATGGAAAAGTCACGGCACGTTTTTAAGCCCAAAAAAAGCAGAAAGGCAGAAATAAAGGTATGGAAAATAGGTGGAAAACACAGAAAGACACAGAGACCGACACTGGGAAAGCTCGGGGGCAGAACGAAAGAAAGAGCGAAGCGCAAAGGCAAAAAGGAAACGCAGCAAAAATGAACTTAATTTCTGTCTTTCCAAAAGGGCGGTGGTGTGTGGTGTGTGTGTGGTGTGTGGTGGGGGCTTTCGGCTTCACACACACATTTGTCCGAGTCATTCGTTGTCAAGTTAATATAAATTGCATGTTAATTGTGCATCTAAAATTAGACAGCAGCAACAACAAGTCTGACACTCTGACAGACTGACCATAGAGGTCAAGACTAGGTCTACACATGCTCCCCAGACTAGGACAAAGTTGGTGGAATAATAAGTACAAGTTAAGTAAGTTTAGTTTAACTATAGGTTTAATCTCTGCTTAAACGAAAAAGGTTAATAATTATATAACGAATTAGGAAGATTTATAATAAAGTATTTCTGCTTTAGGCTTTTGGTAAAAACTAAAGATTGCCATGATAAATGTGATTCTTTAATAGTTTCGTTAATCTCTGGTTAAATTTAACATTCGGACCTTAATAAGACACGATATAGCAGGATATAGGTTTCATAAAAACACAATTTTAAGGTCTTGGTAAAATAAAAACAAATAAATATAAATAAGATTTGATTTCAATTTTAATGTATATTATTTTCAATTCAATTTCAATTTATTTTAATTTTAATTTAACGTATGAAAACTTTGCTATTTTGCTTTAAGGTAATTGCTGGAAAAATAATAATTACTTTTGTAAAATATTACAAGTTATTAATTTGCATTAACCTGTGAAAATTATCAGTTGAACTTGCGGCAACAAAAGTTTTAAATCATGTAGGTTTTCTTCACACAAACTATATATTTTGCTGACTGCCGCTGCTGTATATATAGAGATATATAGAGAGAGCTTGGGAGAGCGAGAGACCCAGCCCAAGGTGGGCAGCAAACAAATCAGCGTCAATCATACGACGCGTTGCCTGTCAGTTCTATTTTATTGAAGCTCCGACCGAACCTCCAACAGCAATTAACCTCTCCCCAACTATCGGGGGCTAAGCAGACAGACACACCAATATACAATGCTATAGTCTTGCATTGAGGAAAACTATATGGCGAAAACTATAAGCGAAAGAAAAGGGAAAGCTGCGGAGAAATCATTCAAGCACGATTTGCATTGACTTAAAGGTGCTGTTGAGCTGCACTTTAGTTAAGAAAATGTCCAAAAATGAAGGGAAACTGAGGTGACTATCTGGGACAGTCCAAAATACATATTATATATGCACTTATTCCCCCCTGGAATCATGCAAATTGCATGAAAAACATTCTCAATCACGTGACGGTAATAATGAACCTATAACAAGCCATCCATCAACAACCATGCACCACCACTTTGGTGATAACCAAAGCTGAGAAGGCCTGGATGACTGAATTGATTCGAGCGAGTGATTTCCTTTCCACAATTTAATAATAACCATAATAAAAATAAAAAGAAATGGCCAAGAGGGAGGGGCCATTGACGGGTCTTCAAGCACTGAAGCCGTATCAATGACGTCGACTCTCCTTTAATCTCTGTTTCCTGTCGAAAACATACAATTAATAAACAATTTTTTGGCCAAATGTCCAAGATTGCAGCCAGATTTAGGAGACCGAAAATAACAGAACCAACGTCAGCAATACAGCAACTATGACGTCTTGGCCTGATTGTCTGATGGTCTGATTATCAAAAGGAAACTATCTTCCTGCAATTGACGACAATTGTTACTTCGCTCAAGTGTTCTTGATAAGAACACAATTTCTGACAACTGACAACCGACATCTGATAACTGACTACAGCTGCGATTTAATAACTAATCTTCAATAATTTACCAACGTTTCTTGTCGCAGTTGATAGTTTTTAGCAATTAATTCCTCAATTTATGATTAACTATGTTTTGGGGTATTTTTAACCAGGGCATTTTGCTCATATTACTTGGATTTATCTTTGTCTTTGTTAAATATTTCTTAAACTATTTTCTTTAAATGAAAACTTACCGCTTTTGGAGACATTTTGCTGCTTCTTGTCTTTTCTTATTTCGGTGGCAACGAAATGCTTTCTTCCGGGTGGTTTTCTTCGTAGTTATTTACTGTTCGTTGTTATTGTTGTGCTGCAATCTGCAAAGAACCAATAGACCATATTTAATATATATTATTCGACTTAAAAGGAAGCAAAAGTTACTATCTAAAGTTTAATTTGGCTTCACCTTCTGCGAAGAAGAACCAAAGCCAACTGGGGCGGTATAAATCAGAGCAAAGGTATTTCAATGAAGAGATACTGCCCAGGTAAATCTATGATTAATAGGAGAATGGAAAGAAATGGGAACAGAACCGATTTCTAGATAAAAAATTGCTATGATTAATCAGGCAAGGATAGATGACGAACCCAGTTTATTTGCTTAGCTGTCAAGTGCTGTAAAATGCGTCACCTAGTAGTACCAATATCTTTGAATAATTAAATAAACAAATACTATATATATTGATTTTTTGACCAAATTATTGACGCAAGGTCTTAGCCACACGCGTTCTTTTATAGTTGCAAATGGAAAGCTCACGATATGAATGAATAATGAACCCCGTTTCGTTTTGGCACTGGCTGTATAATTCCCCCACAGATATATATATGTATATATCGCATCTAGCCCATGTGCTTATATCTGGTATAGATTTTATTAGTACTTATGATTTCACCTGGCACTGTGACAACACTATATATATAAGTGCAACACACAAAATAAACACTCTGCGTCGTTTTCATTTCGGTTTTTGGTTTCCTAATTGATATAATATGTCCCAGCTGGAAGACGACTACTTCCTGATAATTAAAACGGAACTGATCGGGAGTAGTTTAAAGTCTGCTACATACCCGCCTGAACTTTGCTTATTCAAGTTTATTTCATGGAAACAGAGCCCCACAAAGTCAACAGAAGACTACGAACCGTAAATGATCTCTTACTTGGCAAATATGTTTATACTTCATCATTAACTTTTGCTAAGGAAAACTAAACACTGAAAGTCCAAGTCCAAAGAATCTAGCGGTTATAACAAAGTGTTTGTTTGTTTGTTCCCCATTTGGTGTTTGCACTTGATATTTACATTAACAAATGGCGTAAAAATGCTATTTTCAGATCTCGGAAGGCTGCTTCCACCAAATATGTATGAATATCCAATTAAAATTGACACAATTGACATTTGAACTGGTTTCAAGGGGACGGGGGGAGAGGGCAGAGGGCCAGGGAGCAAGGGGGCAACGGTTCAGGGGACAAGCCATGACGTCAATGGATTCCCAAATAGTTTCAGCTTTTGGCTACGCTTTTGTTTTTAGACTTTCTTGTGACTTGGCCTCTTCCCGAGTATCTTTTCGGCCGTGTTTCTGTTTGGCCTACGAAAATGCAAATAAATATTAAAAAGATATTTGCTTAGACCCTTATATATTTGATTTTATTATATTATACGAAATGTATTATACGAAAATGCAAATAAATATTAAAAATATATTTGCTTAGACCCTTATATATTTGTTTTTATTTAATGAATATTTCAAGCAACTTTATGCACAATCTGACTTCAAATTAAGCGAGGCTTATACGAAAAAATGGAAAATAAAATTAAAATACAAATAAAATTTTATAGCAAACAATAATGCCCTTGAAGAGGGAAGAATATATATATAAGAATGTTTCTCTGAGGATATCCCCTTAATCTTGAATTCCTCTAGACGTTCTGCTTAAAAATATATATTTTTGTATATGTGGGCTTTGCACAAATTATGACATCATGCCATATTTATTATCGCCACTGCGTGAACTTGAAGAGGGCTCCTCAACTCGAAACACCAATAATAAAAACAACCGAAATGGAATGAGCTCATGCCGCTGCTGCTGCTGCTACTTCGGTTATAAGTTATAAGTTATAACTGTCGTGAATGGGAATGGGGGTTTGCTGGGGTTTGGATTTCTGAACTGAATTCTCTGCTCGCTGATAATCAGCGGCTGCAAATTCCTTTGGCCTGATATCCGATTCGAGGGAAACAGCTGAATCGAAAGCGAAAATTGAGTGTGTGGATCCCCGTGATTAAGTGCATCCTGCCTGCTCTGGGGCCGGGCTTTTTGCAGCCGCTTTTTATGAATGAATAGAGAGAGAGTCCGTGGGGAACGCAGTGCGTCACTTCCTCCACGCTGCTGAATCAAACTTAATTGCGATTTTATTTTATTTAATTTAGACTTTTTTGCCGACTCTCTCGCTGAAGTAAATACTTATTTGTGCTATTACTTTGATCGCCTGCCGCTGTGGCGGAAATGATTTAGCGGATTTATACAGAAAAACATTTAAACTTTAATTCCAAAGTCACAGCACTGGGAGAGGTCAGTGTTCACATGAAATTAATGGATATTACATTGGTTTGATTTAAAGACAAGTCAATACTTATTTGTAAAATATTCTTTAAATTATTTTCACTTTGAAAGCAAACATAAATCGAAATTTCTTTTTTTAGCAATTGAACTGTAACGAAAGGCTATTGCTTTATGATAATTATTATACAATTCCTATTACTCTACCTCCCATCATTCATTGGTTTAAACAAACAACGTTTACACAACTTTAGTTATGCATTTTTGGAGACACCGAGTTCGAGGCACCTCTTTGTTTTGTTTATGTTTGATATCCATTAACTACATTAATGAGTTCAACTTGAATGATACAAGGGGGAAAAATCGAGGCGGAGGAGAAGCAACAAAACTCACGTTTATTGTTTGGCCAGCGGAACAAACCACACGAAAAGTGGATAAAAACAGAAGGAGAAACAAAGGAGAAAAAAACTAAAACACTTAATGAGAGAGAAAAACTGTTATTGCGTATGCGCAACGCATTTTAAAATCTATCAAATTAAACGGAGAAAAATACAGGCCTCCCCCATCGCTTTTACTTTTCTTCACGTTTCTCTCAAAAGCCACATAATAATAATAATAATAATAATGAGCATCGTCGTCGGCCGGTCACTTTTAATTTCAACAATTATTTGTCTTTATTTTTTCTTTCCATTTTTTTGGGTTTCATGGCGCGTTGATTTTCCTTCCCAAAATAATTAAAATGCGCAACCGAAGGCAACCAACCGATTGACCAAATAAACTATATATATATACGTATATAGCATTGCTTTTATGAATGAACATTGGCGGCGGCCAAACAAAGTGAATAATACAAAAAAACAACCCAAGTGAGAAAGCCAGCTGAGGAAATCATCCTTATTACTATAGAATTTAGTTAGTTGCCTCGTTTTTTAGTCTATTAAGCTAAGCCCTAAACAGCTGTTCATTAATTTGTTAACACAGGAAGAACAGAGTACAAACAAACAGCAATTAATCAAGTTTCCGGCAGATCTTTTCTTAGCAAAATGATTCTATGGATACTGTGAGGTCTGGAATAGAGAATACCTTCTAATTATACTAGGTAGAAGCCCGATTTAGCCACATTTAATTTTAACTTGAAATAAATTAAATATACACCTTGAAAAATTCAATTAAAAACTAATTCCCACCCTAAATACCCAATAAACTACCAAGTTAATGGTAATGCCTAAAAATCACCTCATAAAATATATGATAAGTAATCACAGCTTTGTCCAAATTAATAGTAGTGGAGCTCTAAAAATACAGCCTCGGAACCACCCATTAACTCGACGTCAATTTTTCAGCCTCAAAGAAACAACAAAAAAAGTTAAATAAAAATGACAAGGGAAAGAAAATAGAGAAAAAATAACAAATGTGACGATTTAATGAAGCAAATTAGGCTTAAATGTTCTAGATAGCTAAAAGACAAACAAAATCGCGCACGTAAAGAATATATATGACAGCGGCGAAAAAAAAACAATAACAAAAGCACACACATGGCAGACACCAAAGAATGGGAACTAAGAGGGGGAGTAGCGGGGCTCACACACACGGGGGAGGAGGAGATGATGGAGGGCAGAACCACATGAGACACCTCACGGATGAGAAATGAAAACATCAGCTATGCCGCAATTAGCAAAGCACGCAAATACATTAGGCATTCCCTTCTCTCTCAATTTGTCCCACTGTTCCCGCCCCATTTGGCCCACTGTGCACACACACACTGAGTTCGTGTTTTGTCTCTAAAATGCCAACTCACAAGAACAATTAGTTCCTTTGTCGGGCATTTCCCTGTGCCTCCGTTTTTATTGGGGATTAGCTGGGAGTGGGGAGTCGGAGTGGGTGCTTCTTGGCGCGTTAACCAACACTACAAATTTAGGGAAAAGTGTGGGGGAGTTGAGTTAATAAAACAAGAAAGAAAGCCGGAATTTTAATACCCTTGCAGTTTACATTTGCAGACCCAAAACAGTTATAAGACGTTTATAGGTAAAAACCGAGCTTTTGCTAATTTTCCGAACTTCCAATGCAATACCCGGTTTTAAACTATCCACACAATTCCTTAATGATAAATAATACAAGTTAAATTTTATTCACAGACTTCCAGAACCGATTCAAATTACAAGAGTAAACTCCCACACGCATTCGGGAGTTATGAACACGCGAAAGGTAGTAAACCACAGGTGAGTTGATATCATCAATCGGCTGATGAGTTTTTCTATTTTTTGTTGCTATTTTTTCCTCCCCCCGGTGAGGCCGAAGGCCCGTTATGCAATAGCCTCGGGTTTTTTCCCCTCATTCCCACCGCACACATCGATAGATTGCCGTTAATTGTTTTTGTCAATTGTCAACGTACCGTCGCATGCAAAACACACGCACACACAAAAAGTACAACAAAAAACTCAAATACACACACCCCACGGACTGACAGATACATTGTCTGTTATTTGCCATTTGTTGGTTTATCTAACTGACAAATTTGACTGATTTTCGGGCGAGTGACTGGAGATTAACTTGTCAATCAATGGAAAGTTTTTTTTCTTTTCTGTGGACCACTCGGAAAAGCTAATGGGTGGGTGAGGGGTTACCGATTTCAGTGTTATGTGGAATCGATAATCTTAATTGGGTCAAATTACATAACTGCCATGGCGCTGCTTATCAGCACTGACCGGCCGAGTGATACCAATTATAAATGGGGCCGGACATTGGGCACGTTCAGGTACGTTCCACATTATGGCATTGGTTTTTTTTTATTATTATTATTACTATTGTTGTCACACATTGGGGGTTTTACAATAAAAATTCAAGACCTTTAAAGTAATCATAGTAAATAATTTCTATAAAAAAGAACATTTCTAATTGCAAGCTTAGTGAATTTAGAGTAAACCCCAACCAAACATTGTGATCACTAAGCCCGGTTTCATTTCCTTTTATTTGAATTCCTTAAACTCAGAGTACGTGAGATGTGACGGATCAAAGAAATATTGGTCACACAGGCCTCATTAAATACAAAGTGCACGAATTGTGGTTTAGTTCGGCTCAACACGTAAAAGAAAATTGGTTAAAGTGGTAATAAAATCAAGTTAATGTTGTCACCAGAGTCACTTCCGCCCGCAGCCGTGACACCAACAACAAATGGCAGGCCAACAACGTTTACAATGAAATCATGTGCATATCTTATCTAACTTTATATACACACACAGAAACTCAGGGCAATGGCAATTGGCCTAAAAATATTTTATATGCCTCACCGAACAACAACAAAAAATGGCTAGACAACAAAAACTGGGGGAGGGGAAAACAATTAGAAATTGGCAAATAACGAAGCAAACCAAAAACGGTAACAACTCTCTGATAAAACTATGTATATGGGGATATCTATCTTGTCATTAACACTGCAACACAAAATAGCAACAAAATAGGTTCCGCAAATAGCAGAGAAAAAAGGAAACTTTGAAGACAAGACTTCACATCAGGCAAATAACACATCATCAACCTAATAAAGAAATTAATTGGCACACATGTCACCTTTAAACATATCTTTTGATACCCTTTCTAGAGTTTGTTGAACGAAAAGCAGCATAATTTCTTTTATTTAATTAAGTTAGAAATACTTTTCCAACACTTAGCTTCTGAACTCTGCTTTTTATACCACAAAATTATTTATTTTGTTCTTAAATTTTCTGAATGTCAAGAGAAATTTAAAAGAAAACAACATTAACTTTTATGTTAATCATTTACAGACATGCTTTAAATATTGTTTACTAACACTGATACGTGAAACACATTCTTAAATGGCTTAAATACTGTTTACCAACCTTTAAGCGCTGTCATCAACAAAAATATCCCAACAATGTTTAAAAATACAAATAATTATCCGATAACAAAACCCATAAACACTGAGCATTACACAAGCCTCAATTGCCATATTATTCACCGCCAAATTCCGAAACTACCAGTCAGAAAGCAAACAAACCCTCGATAATAAAAATATAAACCAGTTACCTGGCAACAAAACATTGTTCAGAGATTATTAAGCAAATATTCTTCAGTGGGGATACACAGGTACAGGTACAGGTACATGTGCCCGAAAGCCGAGTACAGTCGCCACTGGAGTATGTAAACACTCGACACTCATCCGCCCCGTTGTCGCTTACATATTTATTGGGCCAAAAACTGCGCCCACTTGTTGCCCTGGGCTTATTTACGACTGTTTGCCGTGGCTAATGCTTTCGTTTTCAGTTCGGCAATTATTCCAAAAGACAAAGCGAACGGCAATTGTCAAATAAATGGATGAGAGGGGTCTTTATTTTTACTATTTTTTCTATCTTTTTGCTTTTGCCGAAGCCGGAGAGTGTGCGAGTGTGTGTGTGTGTGGTTATGAAACGCAGACAATTTGCATGCACTGTGTGCTGTGATGCAACACACTAATAGAGCTCGCTCCTCCATCTGGCACTATTTATTTTTATGTCCATCGTGCGCATATTATTTGCAACTTATTTATGACTGACGGCTCGTCTTGTTAGCTAATTTCATTTTTATTTGAGTTCATTTCGAATTGGCCCGGCTTGGGGCTTGGGGCTCGTGCAAATATCGTGAACAATAGCGATAGAGGTAGAGAGATATGACAGATAGAGAGAGACTAAGGCTGAAAGAGTGAATATGCGTGACATTGGGTTTTGAGGTTATGCATACGTTAATGTGCAGGCGGCCCCAACTTCAATTGTTGTGTTGTCTTGGCTTTATTAGACAATATGAGTGAGTCCCCAAATGGGGGAATAAATACGGAAAACGAAATACCTGTTGCTATGATAACTGCATTAAGTTTATAATCTCTAATTAAATAATTCATTTAACCTGGATTTCAGTGACTGTTTTTTTTGAGATAGCAGAAGTCCTCGTTATTTAAACATTTGATTTATTTGCGAAATGACTAACATGGAGTTTAATCTCCTACTAATGTTTTCAGATGACTTGGGGTAAGTATATACAAAGCGAATGACTCACACAATATCCGAGCGTGTAACTGAATTCGTACTTGGGAATTGCAGGTGCACTCTGCATCAACTTTATTATTATAATGCTAACCAATTTTCCCCCATTGACCAATATTATTTCTGATTGATTTATAGACGGGCAGACAGGCCAGCAAGGCACGAAGGAGAAAATCCAACAACACAAAAGCCATTAACAAATAAGCGTTAATGAAAATGTGCACACACACACACACACACACACATCCAAGCGATAGCCGCACTCAGCATCACACGCAAAAAAAGCTATACAAATGCACAACTCACACACAGCTGCCATTAAAACAACATTAAAAAGTAAAACAAACAGCCATGGCAACTAATTTTTTTACTTTTTGTTTTCCAAGTCGCCGCTGGAGATGATTACATTTCGATAAAAACAACGGGGCAGGGGGGTGTAGGGGGGTGAGAGAGACTGAGATAGCTCAATGACAAGGTAAACACACACACTCACTAAAAAAACACTCAGGTGACAATGCAAGTAAGCAGTGTTGTAAAGGCTTAGCCAGAGCGGAAGTGTTGATTAATTGCCGCACATCCGTTTTGGATAAGCATCATCAGATAATAATGTAACTTTAGCTTAGGCTCGCAATTTGAAAATTAGATTATTTTCTTAAGCCAGTCTAAATGTTATTTGTAAATAAAAATTAAATTAAAGACAAATAATATTTCAATTTGCTATAAAGGTATCTAAAATTCCACTTAATAAAAAAAAGTTTAACATATCCATTTCACTTTTAATTTATTCGATTTTCAGTGAAAGCACAAATTTAATTAGCCATATAAGTTCCTATAAACGTATCATATAATATATAAATATATAAAATATCGAATGAAGAAGTAAAAATTTAATAATAAATTAAACAATCAATCATTGCAAATTTAGAAAACTGCAAACAAAAATGTTTGGCCTTCATAAATATTCTGGAAAAGAGGTCAAATCATTTCTATATATAAAGCTTTTCGTTTCACCTTCAATTATTATTTTAAGGTAAAAAAAATTAAAATTCACACCTTAAATATTTTATTTTATTTGCATTTAACAGCTTCACTTTTTAATATATTCCCTAATAAGTTTTACGTGTTCTTGGAACAATCTTGACTCCATCTCTGACACCTGAGTCACACACGAAACACTCACAAATTCAATCGGCGTTAAATTGAATTTGACGCAGTCCCACAACCGCATTTTTTCCTTGGTAGTTAAACAAAAAAAAATAGGCAATAGAAAAGCAAAAACAAATCAGAGAGCAAAGCAAACACCAATTGCACAATTAGTCATTTCTTCAATTAATAATTGACTATTTTTAAATGTGTGCGCCAGTCGTCAATGATAATGATAATGATAATGCCGATGATGAGGTTCACTCACAATAAGATCTCGGCGATGATGAGCTCAGGTATTGAACAATTTCAAATAAGGCCGCAGAGCAGCACATACATTTAATAACGTCGATAACACAAGCACACACGGTGAAAAAAAAATATGTTTGCGAATTTGGAAGGTCCTTTATTTAAGGAAATACTTTAAATTCTTTGACAAAATCTTTTCAGTAATGAAATGTACATATAAACAAGCTTTATCTTGGTTTTTGTTACAACTCTTTGGTTAGAAGAAATTTGGTTACTGAGGAAGCACTTTAGTATTTTTCTCTGTGCACTCTCATGGCAGATTTATCGCAATTTTTAATATTTTTTTTTTTTTTTATTTTTAAACATTTTGTACACCTTGAACTTTGACGCTGGCTCTGCCAGTCTCACTGTTTCTGGCGCTGCCGACGTCGTCGTTTAACTTCAAGCTTAAGTGCAATGTGTCTGGCGATCTTTCAGTGAAGAGTCCCCCCATAGCCCCCGCGCCTACATGCCACGCCTCTTGCTCACTCACCTTCGCAATACGTGGAAACGTGCTCATATACACACTCTCAAAAACCAGACAAAACACACACACATTAAGATTTGTGTAATTGAAGTATTCAAAAAATAAAAGAGAAAAAGTTGAAAGAGAGAAAAACAAAAGACGAAGAAGAGGCGCAGCAGCAAAAGGCAGAAAAAGTGGATGCTGCCTAAGCTTGTCTTATGGATTTCGTGTGTGTGCGAGAGAGTGGGGTGTGTGTGTGTTCAAAATCTTTCGTCTGCATTTTGTGAACAGCGAAAAGAACAAAGTGAAAACAAGCACATACATGTTGTTGAGAGGCGATGGCTACCCTGGAGATGGTACCTGAGATCTGTAATATTCAGATATAATATTATAAAGATCAGGATGTCATATAGCACGGACTATGTCTAATAAATTAAACCACAAGATTGTAAATTTTAGCTAAAATCCAGTTTTTGAAATATATTTTAAAAGAAATAATAAGAAGCAACGTATAGGCTTAAGTCAAATAGCCACAAATATTTTTAATTAACGTTAACATATTACTCAGCTTTTTAACGAGTTTGTAACAAACAACGAATAAATCAAGATGCTTTTATTGTTACTGAATAAATTACTCAACCCTCACACCCCACAAATATTTAAAGGGTAAATCAACCTGTTATTTCTTATTGTTAATTCCGTAGCCCGAACTTTTTGACATTTCAGCTTGGAATTTTGTGCTAATGACATCAATAATAGAGCCAACTACAAACGGGAGTTTTTTTTGTGGTGACATTGGGGCGAAGAGGGGACTTTATGTAAATGAGTTGAAGTTTTTGAAAATCAATGAAGCGTCATCGAATTGTTTTTAGAACTCTTCTCTAAGTTCCGAGCGAGAGAGAGAGAGATGTTAACTGACCTTCACAGGCTGAGTCGTCTCTCATTTAGTTGTATTTTTTTTTACCTGGGTGCGGCTACCAAATTAACAACTTTTGGAGGCTGAGAGACACAACAAAAGAAAGCTGCGGAATTTTAGCAATGCGGCCAATGATCTCGCCTTTTCTTTCACCCTCTAAAACAGCCCCCGTCTTCTGCCGCCCACCGCCCACTACCAGCCACTTTCCTCTGGCTCGAAAATAACCGTGATCACTCAACAGGTGGCCTTTGGGTTTCAGGTGTTTTTCTCCACTAAACGAGTTTTTTAACTTTTAAAGTTGAGTATTTCCATGGTAACTTGTCATTATGAAGAGTTGTATTTTAGATTAAACAGCTTTTAAGATATAAGAAAACTTTTTCGCATGTCAGAGAATTGTTTTTAATTTAATTAAATTAATATAATATAATAATGAAATGTATAAAAAATGAAGATCCCCACAGCCATCCAACGATTTCAGTATCTCATTTCTTACAAACACGCGGTCAGCTTCAGGGTCTATGTGTATATAGATAAAAGTAAGCTTATGCACCTGATAAAACATTTAATTAATATTTACTCAGATACACTCATACACCTTGAAAGGCAATTGGAGAAAAAGCAAAAGCAACGGATAGAAAGAAACAACAAAAAATGGCTTTGAAATGAAATGCTGAAAATTTACCTTAATATGCACTACACTCTATTATTTGAGAAATTAAACAGCGAATTTAAATGCATTGAGACACGCGCGCAGTCGCAGCGCAGCAGCAGAAAATAACTAAGCGATCGCATGCCATGCCCTCCCCCTTCCAGCCCACCTTTCAGCACCATAAAAAACCCCCGAGGCATCATAATTAAGATTTTTATAGCCTCAGGAAAAAATTCAAAAAAAAAAAAAGTTAAGCCAATTTAAATCAAGTAAATGTTTAGCTTTATTATTTTCTAAGCATTTGACACAGAAATTCCATGGCTTTATGTTAAATTGTGGACTTTAGCAGAGCTTAAAACAAGTTAGAACATAATGGACCTATTATAACGAAGGTTAAGATCATAATGTGTAAATAATATGCTATAGATTATCATAAAATGTTTGAAATGGTTAACAACGAAAATGTAAAAGATGTTCTTAATTTTAGCTAGTAAATGTTTGAAGATTCTAGATTTACAATTTTTAAATCAAGAGTTCTAACATTTTTGAGCACTTTTATGTGAATAATAAGTCAAATTCGAATAAATAAAAAAAACGTAATATGTGGTTAAATTAATTATCATTTCAATGAACTGATAAAAATAGGAAGCCCGTTATATACCTATCATAATTGATTCCCCTAAAACCACTAAGCGGTTTGGACATATCCGTAAAAAAAAACTTACGCAAGAGGAAGTGTGTGGTCCCCCCAATCTACTTCCACTTACGACTGATTTGGCATGGATTGCATTCAAGTCCATAAAAAGTCAGTAGCTGGGCTGCTGTGGCGGATCTCTTTTCCTGTCGATTTTTAAATTTTTAATCGCCATTGCAGCAAATAGCGGTAGATAGTGGATACTGCATTTTCCAGTTAGTTTCAGTTAGTTTTGGTCATGGTTTTGGCCATTTCCACTGTCGTCCACCTGTCTTTCAACTTGTTTTATGAGCAGGGCGCCGCCAACGGGGAAAGGGGGAGGAAGGGTGGTAACCTGCCGCCGCCGTGTTTGCGGCACTGACATCACAGTGATTATTCCCACGAGATGGTTTTGCGCAAAAAAGTAGTTAATAAAAGTAAGCTATTACCAATTTGGTTTTTATAAAATTATATCGTTAAGATATTTAAGTTCTTTCTGTAACTTGTTGAATTTTATTTTAATTTTGTGTGGTTTTAAAATATTTAATCTGTTTAGAATTGCACCAAAATCACATTAACTAAGAAATATGTATGGTTTTTTTTTATTGCGAAGCATCACTGTACTTGCTGGTCAGAGATTTTTGCTGCTTCTCTGGCGTTTTGTTGCTGCTTTTTAGAAAGTATGTCAATTTAGAAAAGCCGTTGACTGTCCACCTCTGTCCACTCACACTATAACACACACTCACTCATCACACTCACACTCACGCACAGCTGAGTACACACACCACCACACCTGCAGTCAGGTGCGCTTAAGTTAAGTAGAAGAAAAGACTTTAAATAAAAATGGTACAATACCAACCGCAGTTTCTTGTTTTTGTTGCAGCCGCTTCTTCTTCTTCTTCTTGGATCAACACTAAAGAACACACGAAAAAAAAGTGTCGAAAATTGTGGGCAGCGACCAGGAGAGAAAAAGAGAGTGCAAGTCACAATAATAACAATAACAACAAGAGCATAACCACACACACACAACGGTATCGGAAGCGGTATCTGTATATCGGTATATCGGTATCGAAGAGAGAGAACGAATTACGTCTGCTTGAAACGAGCGCGCCGTCGCGACTGTCTCTATTTTTTTGCAGCCGAGCTGAGCTGCTGAGCTGCTGCGTCGCTGTCGCTGCCGGCGTCTCCGCTGCCTTAACGCTTTGCAGTCAGAGAGAACACAATAAAGTGAACAGTGGTCAAAAATACATAGTCGAGACATAAAACATTTTAATATAGTTTTAATTAAGGGGAAAGCAACTAAAGCTTATATTGCAAATTAGAATTGATTATAGAATTATATTACATTCGATTTAGTCGGGATATTCAAAGAAAACTACAGTAAGAAATAAATCGTTAAAGGCAACAGGTTTTTATGAGTTATTCATGATCACTTTGACCCACTGTGCCTAGGAGAGAATGAGAGAGCGACGGAAAAGAGCGCGCGGGAGAAGACGCTTGGCTTGGAGCCTACTTTGTTCGCTCCCTCTCACTAGCTCACTCATTCTGCCCGCGTAAGCAAGTTAAGCAAAATTTTATAATAACAACAACAAACCAGTGAGAACGGTAGTTTCTTGGGACCCAACTTTAAAGTACTTACTGAAAATTAAACCAAATCAAAGCTTTAGCGATTTACTGAGAAGCTCTATATACAATAAGAACTGACTACATAAACAGATCTAAGAGCTTATATAATGAAAAGCTTCCTTCCACTTACACAAACTTAATATCCTTATTTCAATTATATTTTTCTTTTAATTTATCCATATGATTAGACACAATATACCCCGCAAACTCTAAGATTACCGGGGTATACCACTGAGAGAAGCGATAAATAGAGGAGTATGGAGTGGAGCTTAAAGATAGCACAGGAAATAATATCTCACGTACCCACACACACAGTCACCCAACCAACGCACATGTGGTTTTATTTGTTACCTATTAAAATAACAGTAGGATGCATATTGGACTTCTATTAAGCGACTTTAATTTCAATACTATTTCTAATAATAATAATCATATCTAATCTAATCCAGACAAGCCTTTGAACTTATTTCTCAACATCTGGTTGAAGTCATTAGCTTATAGCTAATATCATACTTGCTTATTTTAAAAATATTTATAAGAAGCTCATGTTGTGGAAAATAAAGTTTCAAATAATATATCTTGTTTTAAGAACTCAAATGGATCAATATATTTCAAATGTAATCAATCATACTTGAAAGGGTAATTGTGGTCAGTTAAACAACAGGTGTTGTTAGTTGCAATATTTTGCAATTATGGGTTACTTCCAAGATATAGTAAGCTGATAACACGCAATACATAAACGGAAATAGAAGCATAAATAGCACTAATAAGAAGTTGGCAAACATCTTCCCTCCAGAGGCAACAGCGCTGCCTCGAATTCTCGGGAACTTTGTAACTGATATCAAGAGAGTCAAGGCCTTGGGCTGAACATTCCAACATAAGTACGTACATGTTGTATGGCCCAAAGTGCGATATGAGCACATCGTCAATAACGCCGCACACCGAGGGCTTAGCCAAGTACAGTGAACCCTGGGAGTGACTTCTCACTTTACATTTTAAGCCTTTTAGCAAGGCAAAATTATGTGGGAAGATGGCAAGATGTTGAAAGTTACATAAAATACAAGGAGACGGTCTTGAGATAAAACTAAAGTTGTAAATATTAAAACGTATAATTTAAGAGCAGTTGTTAATTGCAAACTCTAAACTCTCTATGTCGTCATATTCTTCATTCACATTTTTTGGAATATCAGCAAATGCTCATAAAACCAAAATTAGAACATTACGTTATCTCTGAAATGCGAAAAAATGCTTGGAGGGAAAAAGAATAGTTTATCAACTTGAAAACTGATAAAAATAAGCAACAAAAACTAAGCAAACAAATACATATACTCGCGTTATCATTTGAGTTGGCGCGTAAGCAAACGCCAAATAAAGCAGAAAACTTAAGCTGCGTCCATAAATGATAAGAAAGAAATGCTTAGTGATATAAAATGCAATTAATGGGGATCGAGGGTTCACTTTTAAAGTGGCACAATCGAAAGACATCCGAAATACTAAAAATAAAATAATCAATAATCAAAAAAACTCCTGTCGATTACAAGTAAACGAAAGTGATCAGAATTCTCACTCACTCACGCCCAAAGATCATTAAATGATCAACAATGAAAAATGCTGTGAAAAAAAAACATTTCAGATTCTTGTCCCAGACCGCGATTTCAACAATAGAGCCAAGCCAACTCCTAGCTTGCTTTTTATTATAATTTCTGTTGAGCGCTGCGCTCTTTCACTTTTAAAAGCACTTAAACAAACACACAAAAAAGCAGCAGCAGCAGCGAAGACGAAAAGTAAAAGCCCACGCAGAGTGTTGTGCAAGTGAAGAGAAAAAAAGAGAAAGATAAGATACGAAAATGGTTAAATGGAGTGCGCGGCGAGGCGAGGGGAAATGGGGATCGTCTGGAGGTCGCCGGCAATAAAAATTAACCAACTGCCCAGAACCCCAGAAAGTGGAGTTTTTCGACTTAAGAGATACTCAGTATTTATAATAATTTACCAAATCTCTCCTTAACGGATAGTGGAATGATCAACTTTACTTTTTGCATTCCTCCTTTGACCCACTAAATTGTTGGGGTCTCCCCTCGATTTTTTCTTCGTCCCCACTCTTTTCTCAGTCACCCCTTCTCTCGCTCCCTATTCGCTGATGCAGTCTCTTCTGAGTCATTGCATTGATTAATTTCTCACGCGTCGCTGCTGACGGGAAATTGGGTGAAGGGCGGGCTGCAGTAAATAAGACTTGGGAAATTCGAATAAATATAATCCTATGGTTAAAAAAATATTTCCTTTTTGTTTTTATAATAAAAAGACTGTGTCTAGCTTACGGTGCACTTGGTTCACTTTTTTTTTTACATTTTCCATCACTTAATCTCTCTCTCCCACGCCATCTCCTCTCAGCTTCTCTCTTTATTTTATAAAACAAAAAACGCAAATGAAATGCAATCATAGAAACATGCAAACTGAGGGAATAAGAAGAACGAGAGATAATGCCAAGATAATCAGGGTTTACTGATGACACAAAAAGCCACATTTAAATTTAGGAGAGGAAAAGGCAAGTCACGCGGTTCCAGACTAAAAAGTAGTATAGCTAACTAACAGGATAAGAGAAGTTTAAATAAAATAAAATAATATACTCCAATTTGTCTAAAAAACAACTAAACAGAATTCGATTTTATTATAATCATTTGATTAAAAATTAATGGGTTAATTAAAATTTTATAAAGTTAAATGGAAGAATAATTGATATTTATATTTTATGTAAATTTTAATTATATTTAGTATTCAGCTAGAAGGAGATAGTTAGTAACTTAAAAAGAGAGTGAGAGCACCTTAAAATCGTTGACCGTAAAATGTTTTTTGCCTTTTTTCGTACAAGGGGCGTGGGGTTTACTTTTGATCAGGTGGCAACGCTTGTCAATTTGAAAGCAACGTTTTCCCTATTATGTAACGATCATCTCTCTTTTCTCTCTTACTCTCTCCCTACGCGCTTAACTAGTCAAGCATAACAAAACACGAAAAAAGCAACAACAACGCCAACTCGTTTTGGTTAATTAACATAAAAAATGGTAAAGGAAAAAAAAAACGCCGCACACTTGTTGCACCAAAATAAGAGAAAAATAAATAAAATAAAAAAAAAGAGCCGACGCCTGAGTAAACACGCGAGAGAATTTCCAGAGAGCAAGAGAATTTGAGAGGCACAGCGAGGCAAAGCGAGAGCGCCACCAGTTTTGTATTTTTTTTTTAGCGAGGGAGTTCCTTTATTTTCGCTGAAATTCAAGATCGCAGCAAATAAAAACAAAAAACTGCAATCACAAGATGAATAAAATAGAATTAAACGAAAGAAATGTTGGACAAAGTTTTTTATAAATTTTAAACGATTAAAGTAGTTGTCAAAATCTATTAAAAAAATTATTTAAGATAGCTAATGTTAAAGTTAACTCTTTAAAAATATGTGATGCAGATTAATTCACGGTAATAATATTAAAAATCGCATCTAAACCAGCCTTAACAGAAACTATCGATATGCAGTTCGGAGAGAGATACCGGCTTTCTTGTCCGTCTCTCCTTTACCGTGCGATCACTGTACCTCCGAATAGCATTGGGTGTTCGCAGTTCGTTCTGTTTTTCGTGAATAAATAAATACAATATAACGAACACGCTTGGGGCGGCAGCAAACAGACGCAGCAATGACGTCAGTCTCTTTTGGGTGCCTCTCGCGCTCATTCTGCCTTTGCGTTGTTTTCGCTGCAAATTTTGTGTATTCAATGTCAAAAAAAATCCACAGCCCGAAACACGGCCAAAAGCCATTCCCAATTCCCCCACAACAAAAAGCAAAAAACACAGCCAGACATAGTGGGTGCGATTGGCGATGGGAAAACACACTTCGATGTTGATCTCTGATTTCAACTTAGTTGTAAAACTGTAAATAAATAAACTGTACCAGCTTTTGGATTGCCTGACTTTAAAGTATATTTATTAAACTATTTTTACCACAAACATTTTGTTTCCTTAGAAAAGTGCTGTTTATGTAGCACCACATTTCATGTACGTGTGACGTTGTGCCTCCCTACCTACCTAGAATTTTAATATCTTTCTATTACCATCTTTGAATTGATTAAAATTCACATAGATATTAAAGATGTTTCAATTACAAGCTTTAATATAAATCAACAAAATTTGAATTGATTTGATATCATGATCATCTTTTCAGACAAGACTTGCCTTGATTCTTTTCGATGCATTTGTTGATACATCCAACATCGTCACGATACCATCTTCAGGCTTCGGCACGTTTTATTACCTGCCCCATATTCGTCTTGCTCTTCTCGTTTATCCTACCGAGGACTCTGGGGGAAGTGAAGAGGAGGCGAAAGATGGAGCAGTAAAGCTGGAGGATGGCGATGGGGATGGAGGAAAGAAGCCTCTAAGCCGCCACGCAAATTTCGCGCAAAATGGCAACACTGGCCGGTGAAACTGGTTTTATTCTCGGACCTCTTCTCATCTTCATTTTTTGGGTGAGCGCATCCCAGAAGATATGCAAACCGAGTGGACCACATCATAAGTTTCCAGTCAAGTCGGATATATATTTACAGATATGTAGAAATGTGCTAATTGAGCCAGCAGCTTTGGAGAAAGAGGATGAGTGGGCACATTTCACTCTAGCTGACCATTTTCCAGGCCATAAATCAAATAATGAATGGCCAAATAACCAGTCCAAGTGCAAAGATATATAAGAGAGAGAGAACGAGAGAGAAAGAGAGAGATCAAGGGGAGATGTGTAAATAAAAAGGCGTACAGCATCCGCCGTCAATGGTGCTCCGTTGCTGCGATAAAGAAGCGCGCGCTAGCCTAGTTATGCCAGAAGCGGTAATGGGTATAGCAAAGGTATATCAGTTTTACAGGATATCACCGAGAATTACATTAAATGTACAAAAGAGAGCAAGCTTCGTAAAGTCTTAATGTCCCAAGAGCACCAAAGTATCCACGAATGCATCTCCGCTTTATAATAAAGTAAAAAGTTCATTCAAAAAATGAAATCCTAATTTAGAATAATTCACTTGATCCCAAAAACAAGTACAACCTCTTATCCTTAAATTTTCTTAACTAAGCAGTGAATTAATTTGAAATGTCCATGGACCAGGGTATTCCCATAGTTCATCACATGGCGAATGCAAATTTCTATGGCCGATCGTTGGACCCGATCAATTCCCAGCAACTTGTTTCGGCTTATTGAACGGCATTCATTTGAGAAGTGAAGAAGCTGACAACTTTGTCGCTTTCTCAGTGCCACACAAAACCGTTACAAATTGGCCGGGGAATGTGTGAAAGAAGTGGACGGAATGGGGGGCAGCAGCAGGCAGAGGAAGATGCCGATAAAGAGCGGACCAAAGCACACAGTGATTAATATCATCGCTATATGGTCCTGCTATTTACTATTTTTTTTTTTAACTTTATAAACTTGCTCTTTAAACATAAATTAGATTTCAATCGATGATAAAAATAACATTTTAACTAATACAATTTTTCATATGAAATAAAGTTTTAACTTGTTGTATATATATAAAAATAAATATAGTCAAACTCGCTTCACTATACTTCTCATTCTTTTCCTATTTTAGTAGTATTTCGGTTTCTTCGCTGTGCAACAGATGACGAGATCTCGACTGACTCACAGTTAATATAATATACATAGTGGGACTTTGACAATGCATGACAAATCACAAAAGAAAAAAGCCAGGCCAGCAACAGGCTGAAAAAGCGCCTCAAAATGCTCGGTTCAATAATAATAAATAATAATGCATGTACGAGGGGGAAGCAACTGGAAATTGTAACAGCTCTTCGAACCCGTATTAAAAACGGGCCTTCAGAAAAGTTGACAGTGATGAGGTTGGTCATAAATTCCACACTAGAGATGGTGTCTTAGTTGCAAAAGAATAACCAAGACTGGTTTAGTAAAAACTGACTTATTAAAAATAAGTTCGTTAATTGTATTAAGAAATGTGTGTTCAGTTTCACTAAGTAACTAACTGAGTAACTTCACTGAGTACCAAGTGTACTCATTGCCTTGACCGTTAGTGTGTGTGTATGGGTTATATGAGCTTAGTTTGAAGTGCATATAAATTATTTGCAAAAATAATTGCTCTTCCGAAGGTATTATTAAGGTTTTTTTTTAATGGCAAAATTAAAATCGTAATTAAACAATTATTAAAGTCGCTAGCTATTTATTTAGCTTTTTCCCGCCAAATAGTCGCACGCATCTTCGATCGCCAGTTTATCTGGTAAGAAAAAGAACCGCGTCACGCAGCCATCGCCGCACACTTCCAACTGGAAGCGCGATGTTCTAACTGGAAAATGCGGCTCCATGCTAATGAGCAATAGGAAAGAGAGAGGGGAGTAGACATTTGACAAAGACGGAAGTAAGCAACTTACGAGACACAAAGACAAAAATGAAAGGAAAGGAATGAAGAGGAAAGACGGCAATTGGTAAAAGGTGGGAAGGGAAAACTTAGGAAAAACGGTGGTTGGAGTGGCTGCTGCAATTTTCACACGCTTAACTCACACAAAAACAAATACCACACACATATGTACGATATATTTGATTTATGAGCAGCTGCCGAAAATTTAAGAATTCACTCAAAAAGCCCTAGCTTTGTCTCGCTCTTACGCCAAATTAACTAACCGACTTTTGGATTGGCTTTCAACTGCACGTGTGTGTGTGTTTCAGAAAGAAAGAGAATGGAGAGAGGGAGGCTTCTTAACATTATTGCCTAAACTAGCAGTATTTAATATTTATATATTACATTTCTTGAAATGTGCCTTTTTAAACTTATTTTTAAATGCCGGTTAATGACTCACACTCCAGCCTCTCTCTTGCGCTCACAAACACACATAAATGCCGCCACATACCGGTATTTCAGCCTTTGCTTTCTTCTATACGTTTCATTTTTGTTTCATATTCTTTTCCTACAAATTTCAATTTTTTTTTATTTTTTAATTTGTTCCCAATTATTTTAGGTGCGAAGTGGAGGAAAATTATGTGGAAAAACAATGTAAATAACAGAAATTTTCAAAACTCACTCACGCACACACGCATACGGCTTGCAGTTGTTTTTGTCGCCAACGAAGCTTAAGAACTTATATTCTTGTGAAAATTTGTTTCTCGTTTTCCTCCTTTTTGCGACACACACGTAAAAAAAAGTCAGTTCGTCGCTGTGAAAACGAAACACGAATAAAAAGGCGGGCGACACAAAAAAATCGTTCAATGCTTAACTTTTGCCGGCGTGTGGTAGTGTGTGTGTGTGAGGCGTGTCTGTGGGCATGTGTGCGCGGCTTGTTGCGCTTTTTTTGCTTTTCGGTTGGTGCGTTGGAATTTCCATGAACTTACGTTTTTTCCTCCGTTTTTTGGGTTTAATTCGAAAAACTCCAGTTGTTAGCCGACTTGTTTTTGTAGCTTTAAACGTCCTTTGTGTTTTTCAAAGGAAACGAAATCAAATAAACGCAAAAAAAGAGCGAACCGAACGAAACAAAAACTAGAGCTGGAAAAACATCGATAAGAAACTATCGATCACACCGCTTTTATATCTCTGGTATTTCGCAAATATCGGAATTTTTTGTGTGCTTAAACGCTTGACTATCGACTATCGAATTACAGCCGCCGGTCAAGAAGAAAACGAGCTCCTAATTTTTTAACATTCTGTTGATAACGTCTACTATAAAATATAAATAAAAAATAAACTTAAAAATACGATGTTTATTTATATTTTGAAGGAGGAGGGCCATTTATAAATATTTATGACTTGTTTTGATTGCCAAGAAGCACAAGAAAATTAAAAAGATATATATATTTACATTTTAAAAATGTTTAGAGGCGATCATCGCTTAAATTTACTTTAGTTTCGTCATCTGCCATGCCAACCCTCCCATCTGACCCACAAAGACGACCACCGACTAAATTTAGAAACAATTTTATTCAACTTGATCGAATGGTAAACACACAGAAAATGTGAAAACGTCGCCCGGCATTTGATGCCCGCTAATTTTGTACTCTCGTTCGGAGGTCAATAGGAAAAAAATATAATTTAGTTAAGTCTTTTAGTTTTCTTTCGGTGTTTTTGGGCTTTCTGTTATCCTGGTATACTAATTCATAGTTTTTAAATAATAGCAGACAGTGCACTCTCCGTACAGTGAGCTAATAAACTGTAATTACATCAGTTACGAGTATTTTTTATAATGTGCACTGAACTATAGAACCCCTGATAGTTCCGAGAAACTACAAGTCTTGAGATTGTAGCTTTAATTTACATCTAACAACCATAGATCTGGGCTTTTCCGGAATATAGTTATTGTAAAGTGATCTCCGGTCTGCAGACTTAGGGTTGTGGTGATCTTAATTGTTATTTTCCAGGGCCGCCATCCTTTCGCGCTCCTTGAGCAGCCGCTCTCTGCTGTCCTGGGGATTGAGCAGTACCTTCACCAGATGCTCCACTGTTGGCCGCTCGGCGGTGCAGTAGACCTTCAGGCCCTGCGATTCCAGGGCCCGCCTGGTGCTCGGCCCGATGGCCACCAGCTTCCACTTGTCCATCGATTGGTTGCGGGCCTTGAAGTATTCCTGGGCACAGTTGACGCCCGAGGGCGAGAAGAAGGCCAGGAACTCCAGGGACTCGCCATAGGTCTCGAGGGCCCGCTCCACATTTGAGCCCAGCTCGGGATGACACCGCGTCTCGTACACCTCGCAGGCGTCGACGGAGAAGCCGTTCTCGGCCAGCTTGGATAGCAGGGTGTCAGTGGCTAGGTTGCCGCATGGCAGCAGCAGGGGCAAGTCCCGGGATCCATCGAAGGTGTCCACTATGTAGTCGCCGAGAGCCCGCGCATTGCCCGTCTGTTTGCCGTGCGTGAATAGCTGGTCCAAGGTGCTCAGGGCCAGATTGTGGGTCACCTCGCCCACGGCGTAGTTATGCAAGAGCTTCCATCCGCCTGGGAGTTCCCCGAGGTTCAGGGACTCCCCCACAGCTTCCACGCAGCGCGGCGAGGTGAATATGATGCCTGCATACTTGTCCGGCGTCTGGAGCTTGGCCCGCAGCTCCTCCAGGTTCTTGAAGCCAAAACTCAGCGTGGGCACGAACACCGGATTGAAGTTGTGCTTCTCCAGTGTTTCCGCGTAAACATCGCTGCTGTCCGACTCGGATTTGAATATAATCACCGTTCGCTGGCGACTAGTCATCGTTCGGTGTGTTTCGCGCTTCTACTATAAGTGTGTCTCTGACGGAGATCTGCCGGATGTGTCTGCCGTCTTGGCTCTTTTTCTGCCTCGTTACTATACGCCGCGCCTCGTTTTCCGACGCCCGCGCCCCTTGTTTTGCGCGAAAATAATTTCATTTACTTTTAGATTTCCCCGACTTTTGACTCTTACGCACACAGAGGCAGCAAAGCACAGCTGATGGCTCACACACACACGCGATGGGGAAACCGATAACAAATGTAAGACAATCGACCGTTAGAAATATTGGAAAAATATGATCCTGGAAAATTTAATGGGCGTCCTGTTCACTATGCCAATTTGAAATATATATTTATAATATGAGCCTTTATTATTATATATTATATTTATATATATATATATTATTATATTATTATTTTATTATAGAAATCAAAAACTCTCGATGTCCGATAGCAAGGGAATAACAATCGAGCAGTGCTTTAGCAACAACAACGATCAGCTGTGCCAGCAGGTGAACATATCGATAGGCGATTACCCAACCTGACATCGATAGCCATCGATTACGGACCGTTTTTCCCAGCTCTAACCGCGCACGTGTTGGATTTCCGTATTGTTTTGGACAAAATTGTTTCGTTCTTTCTTTGAGCACTTCTCGCGTGGATCATGGGCAAATTCCGATCGAAACTGAAGCGCCATGGCAAGGGCAAGACATGGAGCAAAGGCCAGTCAGCCGTCTCCAATCCCGACCAGATGAAGCATCGACTGAAGGCGAAATCACGCTTCTTTCAGCCCAATTTGAGTCTGGGTGAGTTGACTATTAGCGTTTTGTGGCCAAAAGGATGTGTTTGACAAGTGTGTAATCCTTCTTCAGCGGCTGCCACGCCCACTGGCCTAACAATGGAGGCGGTTCACAAGCACGAGCAGCGACAGGCCTACAATGCGGAAACAACAACTGTCAACGATGTGGCCGGCAGCTTGATGAGCTTCAAGCTGAACGATGACGGCGACGACGACGAGGGAATGTCCGGAACGGGAACAGCGCCCACCGGCACCATCCAGACCTTCAAGACCTTCGCCTCCAACTACAGCAGCTGCAGCAACATGAGCTTCAAGAAGCTCCTCACCGGCTTCCGTGCCTCGTCCGATATGCACAAGGAGATGCTTGCCATTCTCAGTGCCCTCACCGAAATCATACGGGAAAAGGGCGGCAGCGAGTCGTCCACAGAGTACTTCCTCCTGCTAATGGAACAGATCGAGGCGGCGAAGGAGGAGCGAGACATTGTGGCCGGCATATCGTTGCTTTCCATGGGCATTAAATCGGTGCCGGCTCCGGTTTTGCGTCGCCGTTTCGCCCAGACCGCTGACACGATGCAGTCACTGCTCCAGCGTTTTGTGGAGTCCACCAATCAGTCGGTCATTCGATATGTGAGTTCTTAGAGCGATGAGAGAAGATCGTAGTTCTATTGAATCCATCTTTTTCCAGATCGTTGGCTGCCTATCTGTACTGCTGCGTGCCCAGGAATATGCCACATGGACATATAGCTCCACGTTCCAGTATTTTGATGCTTTGTTGGCGTTTAGCATTCACTCCAAGCCCAAAATACGCAAGGCGGCACAGCATGCAGTGGTGTCTATTATCCATGGCAGTTGCTTCATGCTGCCGGCTGTGAAGGCCGACGAAGATAATGAAGATGCGCCGGAGAAGAAGGAGCAGGAGCAGCCCAAAGTGAAGCACCATCCGGCAAGCAGCCGTGTGACCAAGTTCTGTCTCGCACAATTTAAGCCAGAGGTACTGGCCAATGCCCAGACAACAGTACTGTATACGTTGGCGCTGCTCAAGGACACACTGTCCGGCTTCCGGACGGAGGACATACGCAATGTGTGCGAGCACTTGCTATCCATTATGACGGCGGCGAATGTGCTCGTTCGCACGAACTGCTTCCAGGTACTGCACGGTCTCTTCCTTACTCGCAGTCCCAACTTGAATGCATCGCTGTGTGCCAAGCTATTGGCCGCCATTCATGAGTACCGTCCGGACAGAAGCGATGTCCGCCAGATGCTGGCCTGGATCACGGTGCTGAAGGAGGGTCACCTCCATTTAGCTACGCTTCAGTTGGACCTTTGCATGCAGGCGTTGCCGCGTTTCGTCGATGTCTGCACCACGGACTTGTGGCTCTCGGATCGCACGGAGCTGGTGGTCGGCGTCTCGAATTGTATCAAGGAGTTGCTTCAGGATTGCGTGGCCCTGGCCTGTGGCGCCACGGCGGAGCAGGAGGCTGTGCAGCGGAATCGTGCGAGTGTGGCGAGGATAATTGAATCGATGCACAAGGTGCTGAATGCTCCATTCGGTGAGATCTCCAAATACGTGATCCTCATATTCTCCGTTGTCTTCGAGGCTTGTGGCAAGCAATTTGGGTGAGTTCTTAGCTTGGAATAGAGGGAGAGAGAGACTATAATGGGTATTATCTTTGCAGCAAGGAACTAACGCCTTCTCTGTTGACCATAGCCAAGCGCTACGACACCCAGAGCAGCCATCGTCTCCAGATTGAGCATACCCTAATCAGTGCCATCAAGGCCTTGGGCCCGGAACTAGTCCTCACAGCGATTCCCCTCTCGGATGGCAAGGGCGGCATGCAGCTGGAGCGCTCCTGGCTATTGCCGCTGCTCCGCGAGGGTGCCAATGGCGCCAGCCTGCAGTTCTTTAAGGAGAAGATCATGCCCTTGGCCCTGGACTGTCAGCTGAAGTGGCAGGACAAGTCTTCGACGTCCTCGTCGCACATTTACGAGCTGTTGTGCTGCCAGTTGTGGGGACTGTTCCCCGGCTTTTGTCGCCAGCCCAGGGATCCCGAATATCTGCGATACCTGGCACCCACTTTGGGCGCTGCCCTCGAACAGAACCCGGAGCTTAGGGCACCCATTTTCGATGGTCTGATGGAGCTGCTCGATGAGAGCCAGAGCAAGGAGTGTCATCAAGCGATTGGCATGTATGCCAAGAACTTTCTGCCACGCCTGTTCAACATTTACACCCAAAAACCGAATGGCACGTACTTGGCGGAGCAGCGGAAGCGTGCCCTGGATGTCATACGCTTGTACATATCACGATCGCCAACTGAGGTTCAGCTGCAGCTCTTTGAGACCGCCCAGGGACAGTTGGCGGCGACTGCTGTGGCCAGCTTCGAGTACGATGCTCTGTTCGATATAAATGCCGCCATAGTTCGGGTGCAAAAGTGTCGCAGCATTGAGGCATACTTTGAAAAGCACATGGCTCCGATTCTAAGGAACGACAAGTCCAAGTTGGTGGCTAAGGATGAGCAGAAGCTCAAGAAGCAGCAGAGGAAGACCTACGAGTGAGGGAAATGAATAAAATTTAATGAATTATATAATAATACATACTTTACAGACTCCTGCGTGAGCTGATGACATCGGAGCAGGCGTCGTGCCAGAAGTTTACCCGCAAGAACAGCCAAGTCCTGCAGCAAATCCTCCTGGAGGCATTCAACACCAGCTGTAACATCTGTCAGGCATCGCGTTTGTAGTAAGTTCTGGTTACCTTTACCTGGAGAATATCCTCTATATGTATCCACTCCCTAACGTTCTTTCAGTTGCCTTAAATCTCTCCTGGATTGCCGCAACAATCTCGTGTACAACGACCAGCTGGTGATGAAGGCCATTCCCGAAGCGGTGCTCAACTACAAGGAGTTCAGCACACGCAAGGAACCGGTGGCCGAGCAGCTTATTAAATTCATTGCCCAACTCTATCAAGATGCGGGGAAAATTAATGATTTTGTGGACATTCTCACGGCTGGTTTCGCCGGCGATGAATCGCTTGTCACGAACACAATCCTAGCGTTTAGAGCTGTGATCCAGCAGCAGGGACAACACCTGACGGTAGCCACTTTGGAGTTTGTACTGCAGCAGGTGTCCGTGTTCCTGGTGCAAAAGTCACGAAATCAGTCGGAGGCAGCGGTTGCCTTTTTAATAACATACATCAAAGTGATGCCCATACCTTTGGTGTCCAATCATCTGGAGACGATTGTGAGTTGCTTCTTTTAATCACTCCTTAGGCTCAAAACTATATTTTTTCTCATCTTCCCTGGTTAGATGCGTTCCCTGTCTGCCATGACCAAGGACACGAAGCGCTACTGCCGCATACAGATTGGTTATTTCCTGAAGAAGCTCTGCAAGCGCTTCACCACCGAGGAACTCGCTCGTTTCGTGCCTGGCGATGATGAAATCACTCACCGCCGACTCAAGAAGATACGCAAACAGATGCGTAGGGATACGCGCAAGAAGCTGAACGAGGAGGCCCAGGCGGATAGCTCCGATGAGGAGCTAGTCGGTGGCAATTTGGAACAGAAGAGCTATACGTAAGAGGAAATTCTTTTGTCCCTTTCCTTCAGAGTTCTCATGTACATTCTTTCACAGCATTGATGATATTCTGGCTGACTCGGACTCGGATCTGCCTGAGGATGACATGGATGCTGAGGATGAGGGCGGGGCTGGCAAGAAACGCAGCAAAGTCAAGCAGACGAAGAAGAGCACCTACATACGCGAGGATCCCGACGAGATTGTCGATCTGGCTGATCTCAAGTCCATTGGCAATGTGTTGAGTAAGTTCTTCAGCTGTTTCCTGGATTCCCAATCTCATCTTATCCCCAATTTCCAGCCAGTGGCTCCTCAGCCCAAACGATGGCCACCGCTAAAAGCCTTAAGGCAAAGCCTCAACTGCCAAACGGTGGCTTCAAGACAGCCGACGATGGTCGTCTGATTATCAGCGACAAGGCTCTTCGCGGCCAGGGTCAGGCCGATTCCGACTCGGATTCAGATGATGAATCAATGGATGACGATGGCGCCGTCGTCAAAGAGCCAAAAGCCAAACGGGGAATGGAGGAGGACTCCAGCGATGAGGAGGAAGTCCAGCAGCAATCGGCGGGTGCGGGTGCAAAGCGAAAGCGCAAGGCCACCGATGCGCTGAGCATGAAATCGGGAAAGACAATAGCCAGTAGTCGTTATACTGCCGCCACCGGTGCTGGTGGTGGCAAGGGCATTCACAGACAGCTGGGAGGAGCAGCTGGAAATGCGGATGCCATGTCCGTGAAGTCAGGAAAATCTGGGAAATCCATCAATCGCACAGCGGGCAGTGAGTTTACCAGCAAAAAGGCCAAGGGCGATATGAAAAAGCGGGGCCAAATGGATCCATATGCGTACATACCACTCACAAGAAATACACTCAACAAGAGGCAAGTCTTATCTGTATATATTTATTTGTATATTGTTAGTTGAAATATGAGTCCCATTTCAACAGTTTCCTTGGATTTCTATTGTCATCTTGCTTATATGATAATTGTATATCATTCCTAATCAGCTTTACTATACTTTTTCCAAGTTCCTGGTACTTACATCTTTATCTTTATTTCGCGTCCACAGGAAACGTTCAATGAACTCGCGCAAATTCAAGAGCGTTCTGCGTGGAGCTGGCGCCGAAGCTGGAGGAGGAGGCGGTGGCGGTGGCCGGGTGTCCAAAAAATACAAATAAGACCGGGGAGCGGGGAATCACTGGCCTTCCAGCTAACTGGATCATAAAGCTATAGAGGTAATAAACCTATGATAAGCTGACTGACGCTGCGGAGACGTTGAATGACTATTTCCCCCTTTGTTACCTTGCTTAAATATCTAAATAAATATTATATAATTAATGGATGATTGCCAGACGGAAAAAAGTTAAAATAAAGATGAGTGATGTATTAGAAATGAAAAGAAAAAAGTGTTTAGGAGGGAAATAATATGAAATGTAATTTTATTAATATTACAAAGAACCCTCCTCAATTCCACCTAAGGATTCAACTTCCTATTACTATTAATTTCTTGAAGAGTATATAGCAAATGCCAGAGTCACAATACAGATGAGTTATACAATTATTCCTGATTTCCTGATACTTATCAGACAATTTCAATTAGTGTTAGCTCGAGTCTAAGTTCTCGGTCAAGCGTCGCTTTGGAAGTCCTTAATAATGTGTGTTTTCCGCCACTCGTCTTGGGGATCCATACCGGCCATTGTTTCCTCTATAAAATGCATTTTATTCTCGCTATCCACCAGGATCACGGTGTGGGTGCGGCTACCATAGGCATGACTCTCGATATGCACATTGAGGGCACTCAGTCCCTCGCCCCAGTTGGGTGCCCGTCTCTTTAGCTCCACATCTGGCCAGAATTTGTGCGCGTTCTTCAGCAGCCCCATGAGATGCGAGCTAAGGATCTCCACACTAGCTCCACCATGCTCCTTAACGATCGCCTCGAACTCCTCCTGGCCGTGGCGTACCTTCTCGAAGGGTGTGTGGGGCAGGCTGTTGCCAAAGCCATAGCACTCGCCATTCTGGAACGTCTCCAGCGTTGGCGGCACGTTGCTTAGCAGCTTGACGCAAGCGGGCGGGAATGGCTGTGGTCTGTGGGTGGAGGAAAAACAAAACAAATATGTAATATAATTTATATTTAATGATGTGCAGCGACAAAAAAATCTCTTTCGCCACTGAGCCGAACTTAGAAGCTGTTGGTGCTGGCTTTCTTGTAAATTACAGGCAACGCGTGGAAGAGGGAGCAAGAGAGATCTTTTCGAAAAACAAATGGTTCCAAGAGAGCGTTAATTAAATGAGAGAGTCAAATTGAGCGATTCTCTCGCTCCTGGCGAGCTCTGGTATTTATTGAGAGTATTATCACCAAACAAACCTAAACCTTTCTCCCATATCTTTATCTTTCAATATACGGCAGGCAATCGGACCACTTGTGTCGCATAAATATATGCACGCGTACGATTGGCTGGACACTGAAAGAAAATGCTTTGAGGGCAGTAGACTTACCCAATCTCGATGGACACAAAATTGAAGGCGCTATATTTGGTGCAGTCCTTGAGCAGCCTTTGATTGTAAGTCCGGATGCTGTGCTCCTCATCCGCCTGGGTAACAAAGTCAGCCACGATCATGCCGCGACCTAGTAAGAAATGTTCGTTATTCGCATGATCCTTACTCAAAGGGCTGTTGTTGTTGCTGCAGTTGGAGGAGGAGATGCAGGTGGAGGAGCTGGTTGTGGGGTTGCAGTTGCTGCCATTGTGATTATGCGGCTGCAAAATGTTCTTGTGCGCTTCAAACAGAAGAAAGAAAGTTGTGTTTTTTGTCGCATTTTACGGTGAAAGTTGTTTAGTTCAGGCCAAATGTGAGCGAAGTGCGTGATCTGTGATCTGTGGTTAGTGTGGAATGGGGCTTAAATGATGGTTTACCAACTGCATCGCGTGGCTTGGGCTCGCCGGTCAAATTGAGCAGGGCGCCCACCTTGATGACGCCGCCGGAATGGCCAATGGCCAGCCAAGTGCCGCCCTCGCGTCCCGGCTCAAGATCAATGCCTGCAAAGTTCGGTATGTATATATTCACAGTTTTTTCCAGAGAATCTTTGTGTTTGTATCCACTTACCCCCGTAGACATGACCGGCATTCGCCCACTTGGCTGCCGTTTGTGTGGCGCGTGCGAAGAACTCGTCCCGATTGGAGGCCAGGATTAGCTTGTAGCCACCCGGCAGCGGCTTGGCGTCCGCACAAAAGAATATCACGCACATTGCGGTTGAAACTTAGTACAGGGTTTTGAAGAGGCGACGGCGTTGCGAACGGTTCGAAAGTCGGCGGAGAACTGTGGATTTAAAACAAAACCAAATGGGGCTTAATCAATGACAGGTCAGTCAGTAGTCTCTTTGTTGCTCCGCTGTTGTTTCTTTTATCACCATAATATAATAATAATACTAGGCGCTGATACACAACAGTCTTATCCGTTGTTTATAAAATAATCGGCTCGCCGCTAATCTAAATTGGGGCCTTTTTCGGAGGGCGATAGTGGGGGCGTGCCTCTGTGTTAACCTATTTCGGGTAAGCAAAAATGTAGCTTTGGTTGTATAAAAGAGTTGCGTCTCTTAATTTAATTCAACTGTCTCTTTTTTGTAGCTTGTTTTGATTATATGGTTTTTGTCGTTTTTGTTTTATTTTCTCTTTTCTTGCAATGTCAGCTGATGGCGAAACGATAACAAATCGAAACCAGTTTGTGTTGATTTTGGGCGCGCAAATATGGTGCCTGTCCTCACTAAGGAGTGTTTTTATCGATATTTCGATATAAATGCATTAGCGCAGCTGATCATGATCCTTTTAATAAATACAGTACAATTGACCTTTTTTATAAACAATAATTATAACGGATGCGACGAGAAACCTTAAAATATCTTGTAAGTTTGGAGCTTTATGTTATTGTACTGTTTTTTCATTACTAAACACATAAAATTAAATACATTTGTTATTATTTCACTAGCGCCTGTCCAGCGAATCTACCTTCTCGATAATGCCTTCAATATTAAAGTCTTTCGGTATTTTAAGGGCTTTCTGTCTTTCCAATAAGCCCTGTTTGATGGCAAGCTGTTGGCTGTTTTGCTGCAAGACGACACTGTCCGGTATCAAGCGCTCTTCAGCGGCAGACTTATATCTGAAATGGGAGCATTAGTTTAATTATAGAGACATGCCGTACGTTCCCAAGATTACCGTTCCAACATGGCTACATCCCGAGCTGCCTCGTCTATGGCCGACTTTAATCGCCGCAGCTCTATCTGCTGCTGCGCCCTTATTAGCTTGTTCTCAATGCAGTCCTTCTTCCTGGCGCAGTAAAAGTCGCGCAAATAGTTCAAGTTAAAGTCGTGGATGTGTAAATGTGCACCGAAGTTGACGCATTTGTCAAGAAGTACCATGTCCTCGTCGGAGAAGTCGCTCAGCTCGATGTTCGCCAATTTTAACTGTTTTTCGAAGTGCTGGCCCAAGGTCTTCAACGCATTAATTTCCTCTTGTAGTTTCAAATTCTCTACAAAATGAAAAATTTGTCTTTATGGTTGTAATACCTAACAGCATAGTTTAATAAACTCACGCATGTTTGACTATCGGAGAAATGCCGGCTACAAGGAATGCAAAAACTAAGCAATACAAAATAAAGAATAAAATGCGCACAGTTTGAATGCGGAAAATATCAACAATGCTTGAAATGTGACCAGAGAGAGTTATAAAAAATAATCAGCAAGAGATGGGGAAGGCCGCATCTACTCCCGCTATAACAAACAGTTTGCAGTAAACAATTTAGCATCTATTTGAGACTTTCGTACTTAACCTATTTGTTTATTTTTCAATTGTACAGACTGCCATATACAGGATCATCTCCTTTTTTGCTCTTTGCTTGTTGTTATAAATTCCATCCCTATCACATTAAACAGCTGGCAACACTGGTCTACCTGCGAACAGCTGGGCCGGCGTTGCCAGGTGCCAAGAATGTGGGCCGAAAGAGCAAAAAAAAACGAAACAAAAATGAAATGAAAGAACAACAATAAGATAACTTCGTAGTATTATTAACCTAACGACGCGGCGCGCACTATGTAGCTGACTGTGAACGGCGGCGGTTGTCTTTTTCCCGAGTGGCGCGCCTCGCTTATGTTTACATTCAGCACCGATAAGAACAACCACAACAAACGGCAATAACAATGAACCAATTCGAAGTTTTCGCCCATAAAATTAATGTACGCAAAGCGGGAAAATATTAAAATTACATTAAATAAAGAAACATCTGCAGTAACCGCAACGGAAACCCAACACACAAACTCACACATAGAAGCCACCTGAATTCCAAATTAAACAAGCAAAAAAAAGGAAAACAAAAACAAAATAGGAAGCAACAAGAATTCAAGCAAGAAGCGCAAAAGAGAGGGAAAGAAAGTAAAGCTTCAAGTGAAAATCAGGCCAAAGCGATTCATTTTTTCTGTATTTTGTTGTTGTGTGTGCAGAAGAATAACAAATGAAACCTGAACACAGTCCAAAAATCGAGTGAAGATATATTGAAAAAGACCCCCCGTCAAAATGGAATTTCTGGAGAATCTATTCAAAACGTTGCAGAGCCTGTTGTGTGAGTAAAACATAGCGAAACTGGGCAAGTTTAGTTAATATTGAATCTGCGTTTCTTCTATCCTTATTCTAGCCTCCTACATCGATCTGGATTATTCGTTATGGCTTTATCGTTTCTTGACCCCGCTAATTGTCACCTTTCTGCTGCCACTGGTCTTCGTGGCCCTCATCTACATTTCGTTCCTCGTTCTCTTCATTTACAAGTTGCACAGGTAAGCGGAAACCCGGGAAGGTGGGGAAATGGAAAGAATTAATCGAAGTAATTGCACTCTGTTTTGTGTCTTGTCCAATCCAACTGTAAATGAACTCTCTCATGCTGATCGCATATTTTTCGGGCACTCTCTCTCATAATGTCCGCTCTCCAGACGTAATTAAAAAGGATTGGGGGGACTGGAAGAGTGCGCTCTTTTTTGTTGACACTCTCTTCTCTTCAGTGGTGGCAAAATAAAAAGACAGATAAAACGGAAAAGGCTAGATTTATATTTAAAACTTGTTTGCTTATTTGATCATCTGATCTTATTTAATCATAAAATAAATTCCCCCAAAGCTTAGCTAAGAAAAAACCGTATCTCTTTGAATACAATTTTTAATTTCATTTCAATTAATAAGTTCTACACTTCATAAAAGATGTTTACAAATTAAAAAACTTGGCTATGGTTAGAAAAAGACAAGTCAAGAAAAGTAGCCAAGATGGCAGCACAGATTACACCACCGGCCCTGGAAGAACGCTACCTCTTGACCATTGCACCAACGATTGCCAGCGCTGCTGCGCCGGCAGCGACGCCGACCGAGTCTGTTCAGCAGGTGATCAACATTGCCAACTTTTACTTGTCTACCTTTTATCCACACACACACAGAGACATATGTGCTAGTGTGCCTTTATTTATTTTCTATTCCTAAACTCTCTAATACGCGACCGGTTGGCCATGCTAATTAACTGAAAAGCTACTACCGCCACTAGGCACTAGTCATTGGCCCTAATGGCTCTAACTATAATAGCTAACGATGTTCCGCTGTTCCCAGAGAATTTTCGCACCGAGAAAAAATTAATCTAATAAGAAAATATATTATATATATAGAGGAAAAAAATAAATTTATTTATTAAAAGTATCAAAAATATATAGAAAGTCTTGAATAAACAGAATATACATATCTATATATATAATTTATATAATTTATAATATTTTATAATATAGTTAGTAATATTTTTGCACTGTGTACAGATTGGGGCTGTCTAGGAGTACGAGTACGAGTGCGAGTACGAGAAAAAAAAAATAAACCGTTGGAACAGTTCGATAAGCGGGGGAAATGAAACAAAAAATCAGAGAACCAAAACACGCCATGAAGCATTCGTTCTGATATCGCTTTTGTTGCTATTACTTTTGCTGCGACAGCGTCATACGCATTACTAATGGATACCTATCAGTTCACGGTCACTGGCGTAATCACTGGAATTATAAATCCTAAAAGCCGTCTGGAGGGGGCTTTGAATGCAATTAGCTGAACTACCGCAACCCATATAATCCCTCACATTTAACGCACTATAATGTCTACACTCTTACAATTTTTATTGTCAGCGGAGCAACTATAAATATGAAATGCTGTTCTCGTAATAAAACAAAAAAAAAAAATAATAAAAATGTTGCAATTTCGTGATAAACGACTAGCAATTATCATGTCATGAAAGTTACAAAATAGTTTATAATAATTATAATTATTTTATCATTTGGTTTTCGGCTTATAGAAGATTTAAATAAGATTTCTGCTATAATTATTAAATTTTTCCTAGTAACTCTAGCCTACATTTAGGTTTAGCATCATCTATGCCATTAGGTGTTCAAAAATCTACTTTTCATGACCAAGGGAAGCATGTCATTCTTTATTTTTTATAAATTTTTTAAAAATTCCTGTCCGACTTTGTTTTGGTCGCCAAGGGGCCAGAAGATTTGTGAATGAACTCTGTTATCAGTTCCCCCACTAAACGCAGTTTCTGCCAAGGTGAGGCCCGGCCCGAATCTCGAATGTGTGTGTATATTGATTTATAAGTTCTTTGATATGCATGGGGAGACATGACCAATTTTACCGCTGATAACACCTGCGGATGGCAGCCAACTAAATTTAAACACAAATTATCAGTGGGCACTGTTTTCTTTTGCTTTTGGCAATTAATTAGCGAAGCAAAAACTTGAACTTGACCAATCAAACTTAAAGTTCTTTTTAAATTCTGATCAGGCACAATGACCCACATAACCCAAGTCTCAAGTACAGAAATATTTGAGGTATTTTAAGGACAGTCTATATATTACTATATTTGTTTAAAAGGGGCTTACTTTATCCAGAGTATTATATATTTTTTAGCTATTAAGACTTAATATTTATGCGTATGTTTCTTTTTTCTTGTTAACTTTATAGACAAGTGATCATGCGAGCTGTGCAAACGGATCGCAACTTTTGGCGGGTTGGCCGCAAGATTGTGGCTGCCATTTGGGATGCACACGCCCGGATTTACCATGGCTACGAGGTAATCGGACTGGAGAACATACCGCAGGAGGGTCCGGCGTTGATTGTCTACTACCACGGAGCGATACCGATCGATATGTACTATTTGAACTCGCGAATGCTATTGCAGCGCGAGCGACTGATCTATACGATCGGCGATCGGTTCCTGTTCAAGTTGCCCGGCTGGGGAACCATTTCGGAGGCGTTTCACGTCAGTCCCGGCACCGTGCAGTCCTGCGTGAGCATTCTGCGCGATGGCAATCTACTGGCCATCTCACCGGGCGGCGTTTATGAGGCCCAGTTCGGGGACCATTACTACGAGCTGCTGTGGCGCAATCGGGTCGGTTTCGCCAAGGTGGCCCTCGAAGCGAAGGCCCCAATAATTCCCTGCTTCACACAGAACCTGAGGGAGGGCTTCCGTCAGGTGGGCATCTTTCGCAACTTCTTTATGCGATTGTACAACAAGGTGCGGATTCCGGTGTATCCCATATATGGCGGATTCCCTGTCAAGTTTCGTACGTATTTGGGCAAACCGATACCTTACGACGAGAACCTAACGGCGCAGGATCTGCAAGTCAAGGTGAGTCATACATATCTTACTAATTTGTTTAAAGTAATTAAGTTTGAATGTTGTAGGTGGCCACCGCCATCGAGGATTTGATCAATCAGCATCAGAGGCTGCCCGGTAGCATTTTGATGGCACTATTGGATCGCCTGCCTTACTTTAGGCGACATCAAGCCGCCAAGACTAAGAATAAGGATGAGTAGTGATCAAAACAGAGATCTAGATCTAGATCTAGGTCCCTCTTCTAGTTAATCCCATTTCCGTATAGAGTATATAGAGAGATTAACAGATTGACTTTGGTTTCTTGGCCATATAAAGACTTTTGTTCCCATGTGTACTTCATGATGTATATAGGCAGCGCCATATATACATATATATCTCTGTAGATCATACATTTATATATATAACTTTTTTTTAATTGTTTTTGTAAGTGTTTCCCCCCCTTTGTGCTTTTTTTTTTGTTTGTAATAACTAAATCCTTAATCAATGAAATCCCGGACACGTACGTACGCTTTAAAGTGCAAAAATCTACACGTAGATCGTATAAACTTTTAATTAGCATTAAAAAGTAAGACAAAAAACCTGAACAAAACCCACCCCACCACATCCCACATCCCCTCTTCCAGACCTCACTCAAAAAAGAACACCGAACAAAGAAATTATTTTTACCTTAATTTAATTTTTTTTTCCCATTTTTATAACAAAGATAAATACCTTAAAATGTCTTTTAATTTCGTCGTTCCCTTTCTTTTTTAATAGTCGCATTAAACAATTATATATAATTAGTTTTGCATTAAGTACCTATATATCGTGCATATATATCTAATTTTTGTACCTTTTTTATGAAACAAAGAAAAAACCAAGAAAATTCTAAAATCTCTGCCTCGGTGTATGCGTGTGTGTGTGCTTGTCTGTCTGTGCGTGTGCTTGTGTGTACTATATAGTTAAGCCAAATCGTGTATAATATATAGCAATAATATCGGAGTAATCCATGTTCCCTAATTATTGTTGCCACCCATAGGAAGAGGTGGCACAAAAATTAACACAGGAATTACCAATTGAAAAGAATAATAAAATGGAAAATGTTGAAGGAATATAAATTACAAAATAGTTCATGTTTATTTAAACAAAATGGCCCTAGAATAAGAAAACAATCCTTTTTATATTTATGATTTATTTGTTATATTTTTAAAATTCATCTATTTAACGCTAAATGACTTTCTGTTTCTTAACCTTTTCACACTCGTTTTGTTTTGTCAAAAATTCCTTAAGTTTGTACAGCAACTGACTGACGACTGGAATTGCCACTAAAGATTACATACAATTATTGTTAGTCTACAATCAGGATGGGGGAGGCGGGTGCCTATTCCTAAAGAAGGATCGTCGAGGAGAGCGACATTACTTGGGGGTTTCTAAGTAACACAGCAGTACAATTATGGTTTTATCTTTTATTCTATCGTTTTAAGCTTCGGTTGAATGTACTCAGTTAGCTATTCTGCTTACGCTCGTTCAATTACAACTTAAAGAGTTAATTTGCACATTGAGTCAAGTTAATTTAAATGCGTTTTAAAAGGAAATGTAATGGTTTTATCTAGGAAAGCGTTGTCAGCTATATTATTTGGTTTGTCTCATTTACCTTAAAATACATACATTTTAGTTCTTCTTTTAGCATCTTAAAAGTTTCTAAAGACAAAAAAAGAAAGAATAAAACCCCATCCTGTACACATTCAGAACAAACAAATAATATATTATTTCAGGAATCCGAGGCAGGGATGTTCATGTTCGTTGAGGAACTCACAGCAGACTTTTTTCTCCAAAAGGGGGAGATCAGATCCATATCCAGATTTAGAACTGCTCGGCCATCAGGAGGACGACGGCGGCTGTCCAACCGGTGAAGGGATTACAGCCCTTGCCCTCGCCGGTGGTGTCGTCATACTGCTCCCACAAATAGCCACTGCGCTGATACTGCCTGAAGATGTTACCCACCAGATTGTCGCGCAGCTCGGCGTAGATCTCCCGCGCCAACGCCGCATTCGGCCCCTCGATCCTACCATAATGATGAAGGGCCTTAGCTGCCAAATAGTTGATATTAATCCAGATAGGACCACGCCAATACGGTGGATCGTGCTCGGTATTCCTCTTCATGTACAACGGCGATTTCTTGGATAGCGAACGCAGGCCAAAGTTTGTCCACAATTGCTCTGGATCCCGAAGATCATGGAGCAGTTTGGTCAAGTACGGTGAGTCGTGTTCCAGTTGCTCCAGCAGCAGAGGAAAGAGGCTCACATAGCCAAAGGAGGTGTCCACGAACTGGTAGGTGGGCTCTTCCAGAGTCACTCGCTTCATCTCGGGCTGTTGATAATGCTGATGATGCTGGCGATGTTGCTGCTGCGGTGTCAAAGGTGGCGGACGCTTCAGCTTCACCTGATCCGTGTGCAGTCCCCAGTCCGCATACGTTTCACTATATGGCGCCAAATGCAGCCGGTTCAGTTCCTCATTGTTCGTCAGATAGGAAGCCGTCTCATAGTACTTTACATCGTCTTTACCCAAAATAGTGGACAACTCGGCCATTACACTGGCCGCCAGAGCGATCCAGCAGCGCAGATCCACGTGCCGCTCCTTGTCCGTGGGATGCGAGGCTCGGGGATAATCGTCGAGGCCGGAGGACAGACTCTTGGGGTTTAGCTCACGCGTTGTGGTGGCATTCCTTCCGCGCCACAGGTAAGTACCCAACACTTCCCCTGAAATAAAGATTAAAGAGAAGAATTTAATACGAGATAGAAAAGGATGGGGAGTCGAAGGAGAGCTTACCCTTCTGCGTGGTGTTGTACCAGTTGAACCAGGCCTGCATCCTGGGATAGAGGCGCTCCAGCGTGGCCAATCTCCCATTCTGGGAGAGTTCGGCCCGGTGGCTGGTTAGGAGCTTCCTCAGAGTAAGGAAAAACGTTGGAGGATTTGCATTGCTGTTCCGCTGCGTGACAAATTCCTCAGGGACCTTGGCCAGCGCCTCCACGCCCAGGATCTGCTCTCTTGGTATCCAACCCTCCACGTTGAGCAGATCAAACCAATGGCACAAAATGTCTAGCTCGATATCTATGTCCCAGGCACTGATCAACAGACCGTGGAAACCCTCATCCCAGAGGAAGCCCCTGGGAAAGAAGCTCCTCGATGGCACGGCGGTATATAGCGGGGCCTTCCAATATGGCACCGGGTTCTTGGTGTGCACCGATTGCACTCGGCTGGAGCCGTAGAAGTAACCAATGCCGCCCAGCATGTTGCTCATGGCATTCCTGGCAAATCGCACTTCGTCCGGCGAGTGACCCTTCTTCATCAACTGGAAACGATCCTCGAAGCGCTTCTCAAACTCGGATATCTTGGCCTGCAGCGATTCCTGGTAGGCCCTGCCCGTCGGTGGCTTTGGTATCGATTGGCCCAGTGAGAATCCTGACGTGGACTGGTAGGTTATATCCAGCGTAAAGTCCACCTCCGCTGTGATCTGTATGGCAATGAAGTTCGGCTCTGGATTGTTGGAGGGCAGCCCGTTCTGGGAGACTATCTCGCCAGGCAATCCTATGAAGCGATTGCCTCGCTTGTCCGCAAAGGCGCGAAAGTGTGAGAAGAGCGTATCCTTGAGCTTGCTCAGCGATGGAGCCACTGTGCTCAGGTAGGACTTGTGCAGGATCTTACCTTTGACCGCATGGAATCTCACTTGGAACTCGCCCAGGCCCTGCGTCTCGCCGTAGACCCCCGGCTCGGGGCTCTTGTCGTCTGAGACGTACTTGATGTGACCATTCGTGCGTTCGTCGAGGGCCACATACCAAATTAGCGAGATGCTCTTGTCCCAGGCGCGTGTGGTGTTCCGCACCGATATCCTGGCCGTCCAGTCGCCGCCGTACTGCTTGCCCTCCGGATACTTGACAAACGATGTCTTTAGCTCGAAGGGCAGATCCTGAATCTCCTGGACACCAAAGCTACGGCCATCGTGATGCGTCCAGCCGTACGAGTCAAGCTTGTCGCCCTGCTCGCACCAGTGCCGGATGCCCTGGCCGCCGGGTCCCAAGTTGCTAGGTGTATACCACATCAGGCCCATTACCAGCGAATGCGGATCACGGGTCTTCATCCCAAAGTAGTTGAGCGGCCTGTAGGTGCCCCAGTACCGATCCAGCTGATCCAGGCCAGCCTGCACCACCATCTTCTGGTGGTCGAACGGCGTATTCACCCGCGTCTCCAGGTAGCCCAAATAGCCAAAGTAGGAGGCGATGCCAAGGCACATGCACCCAATGAGCGTCTTCCACTTGTCCAGCATCAAATTCGAGGACAGGCTAAATCTTGTGCTGCGTTTTTGTTTGGCACTCGAAGCCGCTGCCGCCGCTGCTGCCGCCGCCGCTGCCGAGCCAGCTGACGATGATGGCGCCGCGCTGGAGGAGCTGCCACCCGCATTCCTGGCCATTATCCGCTGTTCCCTTTAATCGCCTTTTCTGATGATTTGGTGCCTTTCCAGCGGCATTTATTTCGGAGATAAAATGAAATAGGAATTGTTTTTTTTTTCGCACCGCGCGCAGGGCTGCCAGATTAGCCGATGGCCACGTAAATGTTTACGGTTATCGATAAATATCGAATATCGATGTGGCGGTTTTGCAAGTCGAGACAGATCGTCATATTCGCGCTTTCAAACTTTATAATCCCCAAGTCCAGACTTCTTGATTCACGGTGTGCTTATTCATTATTCCCAGAATCTTTATTTTTTAATCACAGTTAAAAATAATCATAACTAAGACAAAACAGCCTTGAACTCAAATCGGAATCTTGACTTTTAGCAGTACAAATTAATCAATTCTTGATTTCAGGCACCAGGGGAGCATAAGGCAGCAGAAGGCTGATTAATTGAGTGCTAAGATATGTTTATTTTATTTTTATCTCTGCTTACGATATACCAATGTAGTAAGCGCTCACATCAGCGCATCGTCGCTCTAATGTTTGCACTTGAATGCCTTTCTCACTTCCCCTCCATACGATATACCAATCTCGTAAGCGGAGATCAAAGCATTGATGCCCTAATGTTTTTGCAGCAATGTAGTTGTTTATGTATTTACATCAAAATTTTTGGAAAAATAGGTGTTAAAAATATTCATAACTAAGCCAAAACAGCCTTAATTTCAAATCGGAAAGCGGTTATAGCTTTGTTTT